>KZ062191.1:128993-185636 GCA_002091835.1 Anopheles maculatus
ATTGGCACCCGGAAGCCACAGTACGACATCTGGGGCAATGCGGTTAATGTCGCTTCGCGGATGGATTCAACGGGGCTGATGGACCATATACAGGTGACGGAAGATGTGTATCAGATAGTGAAGGACAAAGGCTACAATCTAACCTGCCGTGGGACGGTTAACGTGAAGGGTAAGGGCACCATGATCACCTACCTGATGCCGGGTTTGGCAAAGGAGCAAAGCAACTAGAGGCGTGCCTCCCCGAGACTATTTGAGTGTTATGTAAAGTGTTGCATTATTCTACACCCTAGAGAGCACATCGGCACAATGTTGTTGAAGCATTTGAACAGAACATATCAACGCTATTCTGTTGGAAAGATGGGAGCAGATGGTTTTGCTTGTATGTTAGTGTTAATGTTCCTAGATCCCAGTATATGGACAAACGTTAGGACGTTGTCACGTGCACTGATCATGAACTTTTTCAGCATCAATTTATCGTTTTATCGTTTTGAGGTAAACCTAGCAGACTTCTTATATCCAGGCAATCTTACCTGTGCAGCAAATGACACAATCGAATCGTTACTATCAGTATTATTGCAGCCAGTGTATGGCGATTCATAGTGAGCGCGTGGCCATCTCCGTACAGAAAGACATCAAGAACCAAATCAAACGTTTTATACCCGAAAAGCTTTAGTTCCATTCCACTTTCAGCACGCGCAGCAAAGTTAGAGCATAGGTTCGTGTGTAGATTTGGCCGTGTCCTGCCCGGCATCGTATGAATGTGCATCGAATGTGTAGCAAACGGACATCTCTTAGAGTAGTCAATTAAGCCTGTCCTGACCAAACGCGAATGCAGAAAACAAAAAAAAAACGATCTGAAAAGCGAAACGTATAGTTATAATAGCTAGGCACACCAAGGCATAGGCATGTGCGAGGAAAGATGGATATATTTTTGGAAGACGTTATTACCCACTGTACGACCCCGGAAATTATTTGAATCGTTCCGATGCATCCTCCCTCCGCAACCAAGACCAACCCCAACAAAATGGAACCGATCTCTCGACTTAGTTTTCACATAAACAAAATAATCATGTACGTGTGTGTGTATGTATGTATGTACGTGCGTGTGTGTGTGTGTGTGCACAATTTCATCGAAACTTGCCGCGCATCAATGTTACACGACCAAGGAAGGCGAAACCAACCAAATTGCCACTAATCATAGAGGATCGCTTTACACCGCCTAAACTGTTTCGTAAAGCGCGGATGAGTCCCGGGTCGAGGATGACCTACTCGCAACGGATGACTTGCAGCAATTCGACATACTCACCGAGGCAGCAACGGCATAGTGAGATCATTATCAATATTAATATACATATAACGCTAGGCGGGGGGAAGGAAGCCGACGTTAGGCAGGGAGCAGGAGCGAGCGATAAACGACAAACTCTATATACAAACAAAGCAAAACAAACGAAACGAAAGAATTGTACTAGTAGTTAAGGGACAACCAAAGATGATGTTAAACAATATCTGAATGGAATTTAATTCGATGATAGATAAGCCAACACATGGACAGACGCAAACACGGAACGAAATAAAAACAGATACACGTTACAAATGTACATGGACAATGGTACCGGCAGACTGACGATTCGTTTTTCCCGAAAGAAATTACCTCCAAGCAATCAGTTCCTTCTGCTGAATAACGTACGCTAGTAAACAAAATCCAACGCGCAATCGCTTTAACGATCAACAAGAATTTGACATTCGTACCAATAAGGCGCTTGCGCTCTCTCCTTATTTGATCGTTTCGAAAAAATGGAGCACCGACATGCCGGGAGATGCGCATTCTAAATTTAGTGCACTCGTGCTTACAACACTACGCGCGCTCCCCTTTTCATTCATTCTAATTCCGAGTCGTCATACGGTCGGTACTGGTAGGTATTTTTCCGCTTTTCCGTTCGACATTTCCGGACAGTCGCAAAAAACGCCAGCAGAGATGTCCTCGATCGATAACGATCCACTGTTTACGTCGCTGTGCAACGAAAAAACGCTCCAATCGCAGAAGGAAGGATTCTTCAACGAGTTTTACCACTCGGTGGCGGAGAATTTTACCGGTAAACATGCCCGCTGGCTGACGGACGTGTACCAGAAGGTACCGACCGACCAGGAACGGTTGCGCCTAATCTACGACGATCCGGTCGTTGCATATGAGGTGCAGGGTACGCTCGAGCACGTCGAGCCCGTGTTTCGTGCGAAAGATGCAAAGTTTTCCTGGCAACGGCGAGAGCAGGCGTTGAAGCTGCTCGGCGAGAACAAGCTACAGCAGGCGGCCATAATGGCGTGTCAGGCGGTGATGCGTGCTCCCGCTCAAGGGGTGGATCGATACATTGACAAGGGGCTAACGCTGGCGTTGGCGCTGTGGACACGGGCCGAGGTGTTTATCCGTATGCTGGACGGTAAGCGTGGGCTGCAGGATCTTCAGCTGGCCTCGAAGTGTGGCCTGCCGGTAAAGCAGAACGCTGACTACTACGCACGGGTTGCCAAGTGTTACGCACGTAAGTGAACTTTTTCGGATCGAAACAATCGAAATCTACTGTTTTAATTTGTCTGTGTGCGTTTTTTCCATCATCAAGTTTTGGAGGAAAATGGCCGTGCCGAGGTGGCGACAAAGTTGTTCCACCAGCTGTCGGGACACAATGATTACGCGCTCAAGCGTCTGAAGGAAGATATGGAAGATTTGCGTGTGCTCAAGCAGGAAACGCCATCGGTCGAGGTGGAGCGAACCTTGCCGAAGCTGGCTGGCGATGTTGAAAGTAGCGAAATGGTTGGTGCATCGGCGAAGATCAAGCTTGCCGGTAGTAAGGAGGATCCACGCGGTCGTTACGTCATTGCGGCAGCAGATCTCGGTCCCGGGGAGGTTATTCTTACCGAGCAGGCCTATGCCGCTTGTCTGCATCCGAAGTACTTTGGAACGCACTGTACTGCCTGCTTTTCGAGGTAGGGTGATGACTATGATGGCTCACAACGCTATGATTATCCTGTTTATCTGCATCCCTTACAGACTGATAGCACCGGTCGCATGTCCAGATTGTTGCGGAGTGGCATTCTGTTCGGTGGCTTGCCGCGATAAGGCTTGTGCCACGTACCATCGCTTCGAATGTCAGTATCTCGACCTAATGATCGGTTCCGGTATGTCGATTCTCTGTCACGTCGCGTTGCGTATGATCACGCAGGCCGGCACACCGCAGAAAGTGATCGAAGAGGGTCACATGTTGCGGGACACGTTTTGTGCCCATACCGAGCATCGTGACCCGGAAGATCATTTTAAGCGCACGCTCATGACCGCCTTTCTGCTGCGCTGTCTGCAGAAAGCCGAATTCTTCGGGCGTCGCACAACGGAAGCACCGGAACCGACCGAACTGGAGCTGCAGGTTGGTGCGGTACTGCTGTCCGCCCTCCAGTCGCTCCAGTTCAATGCACACGAGGTGTACGAAACGCGCATCACCGGTGAGCATCGGTTCGATACGGCTAAGGTGCAGTACATCGGGGTGGGCATCTATCGTGGCGCATCGATGTTTAACCACGAGTGCTATCCGGGCGTAACGCGTTCGTTCCTCGGCACGTCCATGATACTGCACACGAGCCGTCCGATACCGGCCGGTGCTGTGGTGCCGGAAAACTATGGGCCACACTTCCTGCGGCAGCCGAAACCGGTGCGACAGCGGAATCTACGATCACGTTACTGGTTCAAGTGTGATTGCCGAGCGTGCAGTGAGGATTGGCCAAAGATGGATAAGCTACCGGACAAGCCAAGGTTGCGCTGCACCACTGCAGATTGTGGGAATGCACTGTCGTACCCGAGCAAACCGTCACAACGAAATGTGAAGTGCAACAGGTGCAAGAAACAGATCAACCTGGAGGCGAGCGTGAAAATGCTCGAAGCCAGCGATCAACTGTGCACTACCGGTGCGGAAATGATGGCGGTAAGTGGGAAACCGGAGGCGAGAGCGCAATGTGTCACCTAATCTGGTAACTGAATCAGTACATTAATTACCACCTCACCACTTCTGTCATCTAATACGGCAAAATTGTATATGTTTTCCCTCAATGCTGGAAACCCGTTCGCAGGGTCACCTAATCCCTTATTTCCCTACTTTTCCTACTGTAACGAAGAAGTATGTACATGTGTTTGCGTGTCTTTGTGTCTATGTGTTTGGTGCCGTTTGTGTGACGTCGAGTTAATGTACATCCTGTCTTTTATCTATTTATCTACAGTCTCATCAGTTGGAGGTATATATGCAATATCAAACACAATTGCTTCTTCACTATTCTTTAGCCGTAGTAGCGGGATGACAACAGTGGAACCACAATACCCGGGGTCTTTGCAAGGGCACAATATCTCAACTCTTTACTAACCGGGCTTTTTGTATAATTCCTCCAACTCCCTATCAGGACGAGCGCGTTGACGAAGCGATTGAGCTGCTGAAGAAAGGCATCGCACTGTTTGCTCAGGTTGCTGTGCCACCGCACAAACCGACCCTTGTAGCCGAGGAATCGCTGAGGTCCTGCTTTGCGGACAAGGGCAACGCTAACCGGTACTGACACCATCCTGAGCGCACATTGTAACAAAAGATTCATCGCATTAAAAAAAAAAACAGCGTTTGTTACTATGAAAGACACCACACAACATGTTGGCACACTGCTCTATTTACGGACTTTAAGCCACCGTAACACCGTAACGGATTTCTAATGTATAATGTTTAGTAAATGAAAAGAAGGTTGATAAACACTACATGCCACCGCACATCACTTTCTAGCTCGTTTGCTTCGCATTATCACACACGCCGTCGATCGTCGACAATGTAAGCGCAATCTAGTCGTCGTCGTTGTCGTCACTGACACTGAGCGAAGGGAACGATAGCCGTTATCATGACTATTATTGAGAAACAGCTGGTGCTTCATCATCGATCGCTGGCCCCTTCGCTTCATCGATCAGCCCAGCTCCAGGTGGTTTTTCTGCTGGAATGCCATCTTCCATCGTACGTCCGCGGAGGGAAATGTGTATTGCGCTGCAAAGTCAAGATAGAATCGTGGTAAATAAGACTTCTTTTTGAAAAATCACACCAGCATCACTTACAGTGCAATGAAGAAAACCACCATCTGAGTGCCCATCGTGAGCAGAAAAATGGCCTGCGGATAGGTGTTGATGGAAGCGTTGTAAACCTGCGTATACAGCACACCGCTAAACAACGGCACCGCGTTATCGAACACGGACAGGAAGGAGAATATGATTCCTCGCTCGTTTGTGGGTACCATTTTCGATATCATCGACCGCAGCACGGGCGCCACGACGGGTCCAACACTTGAGATCGTCGCTCCAATGTACAGTACCCATCCGACCTGTGCAAATATGTACACGAACCGGGCGCTGGCATGCGCCAGAGCACCAATCATGATGATAAGCGTGTCCCTCAGTCCGAGCACCTTCGTAAAGAACGGTACGCCCACAAACATCATCACGACATAGGCCGCCGATTGATACGTTTTGAAGTAGCTGTACAGATCCGTGTCCCAGTTGAACCTGAGCTGGGTGTAGAGATACATCTTTGGCTTTTCATCGCGCTGGAACGTGTAGAAGGACATGGCCACCATCAGCAGGTACATGTACGTACGGCGATGCATCGCACGATGGCGTACGAACGTTTTCACCGACCGAACCACATGCTGCCGGTCGAAAAAGTCCAACGGCATACGGTACCAGGGCAGCTCCCGGATCGAACACTGACGCTCGGTGGTGCGTGATTTAAGTCGCAGCGCCGAGTACACGATAGAGCAGGCCAACAGTGACGCGTTGATTGCGAACATGATCGTGTACGATTTTCCTGTATGGTTGAAAATCACATTCCCAAGGGCAACGCCGATCGGCATCGTGCTGAGGTAAGTAGCGTCCAGTATCGTTATGCGCAGCGTCCGTTCTTCCACCGTCGTAATGTCCGAGATGTACGCAAAGCAGGACGCAAAGATGGCAATGTCCGCACCGGTCAGTACACTTGGAATCGTTGCCGTGTAGATGATGTACTCGACCGGCCACGAAGGCATACGAGTGTTCACGACAATCATGATCGAGTAGATGAATTTACCGATAAGACCGAGAATTAGCGGTAGCTTGCGACCTCGCCGATCCGACCAAGCGCCGAGAAATAGGGCCAGTATGATAGGCACCACGTACATAGCGATATTGTTCCACTGATGGAAGGTGGACGTTGTCACTTGCACCTGCTTTTTGATGTCCTGATATTGCTCAATGTTGAGACATATCTCGTGCGAGTAGCCATGATCGACCGTGCACGCTTTGTACAGAAAGAACGCCTGCTCCACGACCGACGTCAGCATAAACGCCATCATGTACAGGAACATCGATGGTTCGACGGAAATTTTCTCGTACCATCGTTCCGATCGTGCGTTTTCCGAAGCCAAGTGGCCGTCTGCGTTACCGACACCGCTTCGATCATGATCATGCTGTGTCCGGGGTTGGTTACCTCCGCCAGGCTAAAATTAAAGAACGATACAAGTACGATGAAAACATAGCTACGCATAGGCTCTTTCTTACAAACTGTAAATAGACTTTCGCTTACCTCGGCAGTTTCATCTGACATGGTCGGTGAGAGCGCTGGAACGTCACCGTCATGCGAAACTCTCCCGTAGCCTAACCTGATCGACGGTTCGCTGACGACTGCTGTTGTTGTTCACTCGGCTAGCGGACATGCCTTAACTGGAGGGTCGCGGTGGTAGCGAGCGGTGGGCAACTGTGGGCATCCGTGCTTGATTATATTACAAGCGTCACCTTTATCGTAAGCAACTCCAACAGAGAATCTCCTATCAGGCTTCAGACCTCTCTCTGTCTAGTAGCGCATCATGTGCCTTCTTACTCTTGGTTAGTTCGGTGGAGTGTTGCTGCAGCAGCGCCCAGATAATGCTATCTCTCGCATGTGATGCTGTGTAGTGCTGGGCGGTGGTTGAAGATTTCCAGCTACAATCACTAATTGAAGCTGTTAACAGCGCCGCTCTGCTCGTGAGTTTGCGTTCATTCAATTTCGCAAACTGTTTACGAACGATTATTGGCGGTGGAATTGTTCGTTTGCCACTTCGATAGTTTGCGGCTGTGGAACGTGTACGAGCCAGATGAATCCTTTGATAAGAGATATGAAGAGAGGGAGAAGAAAAGAAAAGGAAATTGAGAATGAATTAGCGTGGCCGGTTCTGCTACACGTGTTCTCTTTTGCTACGGAGTGTGATGTGTTGCTGTGTTTGGACCGATGTTAATAATTTACCAGATAAAGGTGCTAATGGATTCGATTCAGTGCCGAACCTATCAAACCGAACAGAAACAATAAAAGGAACATTTTAAAATGCTTATTTGTTACATTCAAAATATCACATAAGACCCTTCATAAGCACTGAACGCTGACTTCGTGCTTGAAATATTTCAAAGCCCCAACACTATCCGTTGCACATCGAAGGGTTAACGCACGTGAACAGCACGTGTTTCGAGCTGTCAAAGTAGAGTTTTGTTTTGTTTTGATTCAGCAGCGTTCCTGCCGGTATCGATCGAACGAACATCCTTGTTGAATTGTCCCCCCGGTACAACGCTACCGACGACGGGTGATATGAGAGATAAGTGTGTGTGTTTCATTTTTTTTACGCCACTACATGCTCTGGCTCAATTGTCTATTAACATCTGCTGCCGGTTGATTAGTATAATTACTTGCACAAACAGCAGTACGCTTTTATCTGAAGTGGTCCCGATTGCAACTGTCCCATGCGCGTCAAGTATCGCTTCAATTATCAAGATTCACTTACTTTGTTGCAGCACGCCACCAAACGCAGGATTTGTTTACAATTGTGACAATGTTTTTTTTTTATATGCGATGGGTAGATAAGATACTTCAGCAAAACGATGGTCACCACAGCGTACAATGGAATACGCTCAGATTGCTCTATCTGTTGTTCTCCTTCAATCCTTGACCCTCTCGTCAAACACTCACTACTCCACGATATTTCACTCTTCACACTACTGTTATGCTTTTAAATTACGCATTTACGAGCTAACTTACACTACTGTTACACATCGAAATTAAAAGAGATCTGCGTAGCCACCAATCGGCCTTCAGCTTCAAGGCGGGAAAGAAATACGGAAGCTGTTTGGTTTCATAATTGGTCGTAACAGCAAACCAGGGGCTGACAACTTTTTCTCTGTGCAAGGAGCCTTCCTGATGCCTCGGCTAGAATTTTTTTGTATTATTTTTATGAGATATTTTTCAAAAACAAGAAACAAAATTTTCATTTTTTTTCTCATAAAATATCACGTTTCTTAATTATTTTATGGAATATAAAATTTTTGCATACCGTGAGTAGATAAAACAATTGAACAATTGAACAGTGTGTGCGCCGTACAGGTTATTGTATACAAGCTCACTGTATACAACGCTGAGGTGCCCTTTGGAATGAAATGATCGCTGTTCTGTGAAATATTTCATACAATCGATTCAAACAATCATTTACGTCGCCAACACAAAAACGTCGAGGAGCTTTTAAAAATGTTAATAACTTCTTTCCCATTTATCAAATAAAAAATATTTTAAATACGTATCAACACAAAAATCCAATGAAAATCTAAAATTATGGTGGTTTATATTTATAAATAACTAATTTTTCATACTATTTTTGTGTGAGCGACCTCATGTATTATGCTAAATTGTATAACAATCTATCAGTTATGCAAATAATAAGATAAATTGGAAAACAAACTGGAACGTACCTCTTGTACTCGAGACTTGTGTATCCCTGCTAGATAGCCGTCTTAGTATTAAGTCTCAAATCGAGTCAGTAATCTCAAGAGCAAACTAAATGTTAAGGCTTATACAACGAATAGCAAAAGAATTTCACGACCCTTTGACGATAAGAGTTCTCTATTGCTGCCTGGTGAGATCTGTCCTCAAATACGCCTCGTATTGTCTGGAGCACTTCCGCTGGTCGAGGCAATAAGGCTACTCCATTAAAAGGACGGAGACCCTCGTCCATCGTATGAAGCTTGGTGTTTGTTGTTAGGTATCCAACAGTTGTCTGTTCGTCGAAGAATTGCTCAATGTCTTTTTGTGTAGCCGGCCTTCTCGACAACTCAATCTCCTAAAGCTCCTAATTTATTAAGTTCGTTCAGATTTTCGGCACCAGCAAGAACCCTTAAACCACGACAACTACTACATGTTTTGCGTTACCGAACAAACTTCGGGCAAAGTGATCCTGTCCAAGTGATGTGTCTAAACTGTTCGATTTAAATGTTTCCAGGTCCGCGTTTTATGACCGTCTGTGTATTTAGAGAAACTAAGCTAACTTTAAGAAATTCATGTAGACTGCTGTACGACGAATAAAGTAAATAAATTAAAATGAGGTAAACTACCAAGGCAAACAGTGAAAGACGTATTTATAAATTAGTCGCCAGCTAACTTGAAGAGATCGATACCAAATCACACCCGGACTGGACTGTTGTGGGTCCAATTATGGGTAGATCATGCCGAAAAACAAAATCTCCTGAGGTTATATTGCAAGGAATACTGGCAAAATGAGGAGGTTGATTTGGAGAGTAAATGGTTATGAGTAATGTTGGTGTGCCCAATGCATAAGCTGGATAAGATTCTGTGATCTTTGTGATCTGGGCGAACATCCCAGTGGTTGTGTTGAAATTTTTATTGTTCTTCTCTCTTTCTTGGCCTAACGACCTCTTAAGGTCATGCCTGCCATTTCTGGCTTACTAGACTAATTGATACCGCATGGTTGGTTAGTCAATCCTCACTATGGAGGAACGGCCCAGATGAGGCTTGAACCCCGGTCCTGCCGTGTGAAGACCGGCGCCGCTGTCGCATCACCACCGGGCCGCCTATTGTTCCTAGATGATTTGGTTGCACTCTATGTCAAGATATTTCGATGAATCATTTGCATTGTTTTATCCTAACTTTCCTAGAGATGGGATGTATATTAATATTATTTGATAGACGACCTTCATTTCCAAGTTTATCTGCTATCTTATTTCCAGGAGAGTCAAAGTTTGCCTCTGCTGCTAAGCACATAGCGATAGCCTTCGCACAGTTAGTAGTTGAAGAGCAGATTCCACATCCTGCACAGTTTGGTGAATTAGTGCCGTCAGTATAAAATTTATGGTGGCTAGAATATTTATGGTAGAGCAAGTACAGTTGATTTGTCATAAAAACCGCACCGTCCTCATTTCTTGCATCAATCAAAACCACCTGACGAAACGTAACCGTTTCCTAATGGACTCATCAAATCCTTCAAACTAGCCCAAACCCAAAACGCACAACAACAAAAAACGCATCCCATCGAGTGCCCGCATTGCTTTGTGTACAAAAAGCACACCGAAGTGCCCATTCGCACCCCAAACTATGTTCGCCCTTGACCAACATACCAACAACCAACCCGTTGATCGATTTGCGCCCCTAGTGGTGCTGTCGAAAGATCATTTGTCATGTAACTGGCACACGGGGATGAAAATTCATCCCGCTCCCATTAGCGATTCTGGTCTGGGAATGTGTACGGAAGAAGAAAAACCCCCCTCCTATCCAACCCATAACTAGCCATTCATGTACTCCACTGCTGGCTCAAGTGTTCTGCCACTGGGATCTGGGCATACAGCGCAGTGCATAATGAGTGGCTCCGTCCCATAGACGAAGCCCTACGATGGCGCAGGTGGATAATCACCGCCCCGAACGTGGTGATGCCCCGGTCTTCTAGTGCTGCTGAACTTCGCTCATCCCATAATTACCTCGAGCCAGGTACCGGCTCGGCAACGACGGTCTCGAGTGCAGCGAGGACTATTGTGCTGTTGCATGGCGCTTTCATGATTACCCAATTTCGGGTGCGCTCAGCCCACCAGAACAAGCCATCCGAGGGGTACGTTCCCTTCCGGACGTGAATCTAGGCAAGCGGTGCTATTGAGAGATGCCGTCTCTCGATGATTACTACCAGCGCACTGTTTTGTTCCTCAAATTCCGGCCGCCTCGAGTGGAATCAAATCGGGAACAGTTACCACACTCAACTGCCACACTGAAGTGTGGCTGAAGATCGGTTTACCTTAATCCCGCGCCAAACTTAATCCGCAGCACGGCCGCCCGCCATGCATACATAATGCTCGCAAACGACTTTCGGGAGTCAATGAAACATTAACCCATTTTCCTTCCGGTTGGTCGGCGGTGGGCGCTGTTTGGGCCCGCGAGGAAGCATTATTGCTTTTCTATTACGCCTGCGCATGCGGACGCTTGTTGCTTAAGCGTTCAGTCTTATGTTTGGCACCTCTTGCACAATAGCTGGCCTTTTTTGTTGGTTTTTATTTGTGAGGATCTTTTCAGCAATGCGGTCAAAAGCAATTGCGAAAGATTATTGCGGTAAGAAATCGCCCATTTATTGGGGGAGCGGTGTGCTCGTGATGTTCGTTTGCCATCACTATTAAATTATTGTTTGTATTTGATCGTCAAGTTGGTGCTTCTTTCTTTTGAGTATGACGACGTACTACTAGGTCATGGCTTACAAAACTTCTGTATACCACGTAGCAGGATAGTCAATGTTGTTTGTTGTCGTGTCCTGGGAAGTATGATCCTGCTATTACTATACCATCCGGTCGCCCCAGCGTTGATTTGAAGGGTGTTCATTTTTACCTTAAAAAGCATCTTTTAAAATATATTGGTAAAAATGCAGTAGTTAACGGTCAAGTTATTCAAATCACATCCCTTGCCTGGCTCCTTAACCTGGTGCAAGTCCTGGAAAAACCTGTCCCTAAAGAGGGCTGCAAAAACGGACTTAATATTCGCCACTACTTCCACCTTGATGTTGGTGGACGATCGATTAGTGTCACGTGCAACTTTGCCCCAAACAAAATAATCCAAAGGACTAAGATCTGGCGAGTTAGGAGGCCACGCATTTGGTGCAGCGAAGTCATCAATATTATTAACTAACCGTTTTATAGTTGCAGAAGCCGTATAACAAGTTGCGGAAACTTTGCTGAAACACTTACGGCCTGCCAGTGGGCACTCTAGTCATCCAAGGCTTCACTACCGTTTCCAAATTCCTCCCTCCTTCTCTCCACACCCGAAATCTGATCTTGCAGCACTCGCGCTTGCAGCATCGGTCCAAGAAAGCATCGGTGCGAACGTCTTCGTAATCGCCGTTGATTGGTTCCATCTCCATCCGGAAGATTTTGAAGAAACGGAATCGCAACTATCAAATGTTACCTCAAACATCCTGGAGCGTTTCCTCTAGTGTTCCTTCATACGCGCGTGGCCCAACATCCTTCTGTTCATTTTGTTCTCCAACGCGTCTGTGAGGAATTAACCAGTTTTAGTCGAAGGTTTAGTCTCGAAGGTGTATGTTAATTTTGAAACTGTACATATTCTACGCAGTCCTCACTTCATTCGTCATTACTGGTATTTCCAGTAGAGAAGGAAAATTTATATCTGTATTATAAAAAATACAGCAAAACAATCGCAACCTTTAAGCACACAGAATTTTCCATATCCCTAAGTTTTGTAGCCAAGCTTTCAAATTCATAGAATAATTAAGTACAGCGTCTCTTTCAATGCACCAGGACCCGGTGGAAACATGCTAAGGTTATCCCGATCAGAAAACCTGGAAAAAAATCCATGCATGGCTTCCCGCTACAGGCCCATTTCTCCATTGTGCGTCCTCAGCAAAATCTTGAAGCGCATTATTTATAGCCGAATGGAAAACCATTGCTTAGCAAACAATACTCTTACCGAGGTTCAATTCGGGTTTAGGAAAGGACACTCCATGGCCCATCAATTACAACGGATGGTGAACAGCAACAGTGCAGGTGTTCCACTGGGGAGCGTCTTAGGACCTCTTTTGTATAACTGTACTACTGCCGATGTACAAATCCTAAAACAACGTACACATTTATCGCTTTACGCTGATGATACTGCAATATTGTACAGCTCCTCTTTTTTAGCAAGACTGCAATCTGGCCTCCAAAAGGAAGTTGACAGTTATAATAAATACCTGAAAGATTGGAAAGTGTTAGTGAATAGCAGTAAAACGCAAGCTATGGTTCTACCCTATCGAAAGCGAGTACCATACTATGAGTATAACCTGTCCTAATCCACAACAATATTGTTACCCTGGACCTCTACTGTGCGTTATCTTGGCGTTACATTAGACAACCACCTCACCTTTAAAATTCATGTTGAAAATTTTAAATCTAAAACATGCGGCCTCTTACTCAGCCTATACCCTTTTATGAAGCGAAGGTCCGCACTCTCTACAGAAAGTAAACTGATCCTGTACAAACAGGTTATACTCCCTGCAATCCGATATGGATGCAACATCTGGAGGTCATGTTCTAGCAGGAATATGATTGTTGTTCAATGGATTCAGAATAAATTCCTTAAGATGATCCTCAATCACCCGCCAAGGTATCGCACAACACAGCGTCACACGGATCAGGGACCAGATTCAGAAGAATCTGGAAATTCTTAAATCTAAAAGTTTGACTTCCGATTTCAGAATAATCCGAACTCTGTTCTGCGATGAATAGGCTAGAAATTAAATCTTGTATATATTGTAAATAGTGAATTTAGTAAATAGCTTTGAAATGAAGGCAGTTTAGCTGTCCCTCCACTACCAGCGTAAATATCTGGTCCAGTAAAATATAGCCTTTTTGACATATTGCTTTCTAGAAAAAAACCTGTAAAAGACTTTAAAAACGAATATGTAAAATAATATTATTTGAATAATAAATTCAAATTTTGTTCTTAAAAAAAGGCCAAGCTTTCTATGCACCAGGTGATCATGTCTCTCTAAGTTAAAGTTGTTTTACACCGCTGCATAATAAGTGGTTTAGAAAGTAGCATCAACTTTATGAAATTCATCAAATTACATCTACAAAAATGGTTGCAAACTTAAGATTTCTCCCAACCATGTAAAACACATCTTGCACATTCAAAAACTCATTACACTCAATCATTCTCCCATTGCATCTTATCGTGCTCGCATCTTCCCAGAGCGCACCCTTTTGCTGCAAAGCGCAGGCCATCTTAATTTGTCGATCGGATAGATTAAAAATTTATTCCTACTGCAATGTCACGGCGGGTGGAGAAAACACCAAATCCAGCTCGCTGGCTGCACGGAAAAACGGTGGCAAACGCGCGAGACGAAGAGATGCAACAAAAAAACACAAATCTCCTCCCGGAAGCGGGTTGCACAGGTGCCCTAACCGATGGTGGTGGTGGATCCCTTGTGGTGCTGCACACAATGGGGGTCGCAATGTCTTCATTAGTGTGCGCTTTCGCGAAACCATAATTGTTCGGTAGGCAAATGGCAACCGATTTTCCCTTCCATTGGTCTGCGCCCGGCTACGTTAGGGTCGCTGGGAGACGCCACCACTCCAACGAGCAGACAGCGAAAGCTCACCGGCTCACGCTAACCCAAATCGGGATGACATTGAAATCATTAACTCTTTGCCTCTTCTGATGGTGTGTGTGTGTGTGTGTTTTGCTTGGGTTGTACTTCTGCAGCCACTTCAGGTAAACGACTCGCGCGCTCCACAAAGCTGCCCAGGTTCGGAAGGGTTCATTAGGGCATCGGTGAGCGGTTGCGCTTTTCCGTGGCGCTCCTCATTATTTCCCAATCCGGGTGGAATGAAGGAAAACGGGCAGCAGTACTGTACCAGTGAGCAAAAAACTCCTATTCCCTAGCCTCGTTTTCGCTACCTTTGACATTGACACTCACACCCTCGAATGCGGTGGTGGGTTAGATGCAGATGCGATGCACCGCAACACACATTTGTCCCACGGTGGCGCTCCCATTGTCACATTCGTTTTTTGCCCGGTACGTGGCGCACCGGGTGCTCGGTACCGTGCACCGGGGTTAAGTTCAGCGATCATTTGCATCTATTTACATCTGCGATCGGTGTTGTGCACCGGGTAGGTGTGTGTGTGTGTGGGGGGGGATGTTGTTAGGGTCATGTTTACACCGGGATCATCCACGACGGGAACTGTTGGTTGGGCTGTGAGGAAGAAAATAAAAGTAAAAATGAAATAGTTGCAAATGAGCAGGCAGCTGATTTCGGCAACAGAAGTAGTTGGAATACATTTGAATAATCCTCGGCATAGTTTCACATGGCGTGCAAAGGCTGCTGCTCCATCGATCGCTGCTTTTGGCGTGTGAAATATGAAAAACTAGGCCTTTTTCTGAAGAAGGTGTTCGAAGTGTATGCCTCATACATTTTAAAGATGTTTTGTACGTTTAATGTTTAAGTTTGGTTCATATTTTTACTTCAGCTCATAATAAATCGCTTAAAAGTATAATACTCTTTTTCGTGTTTAGAAATACAATGTTCGAAATGTGAATATAATTGCCAACAATTCTAAGTATTAGGTCTATAAATAAGTTTTGACGGCTTTTATACATGCGTCGTTTACTTAAAACTTTTAATTTAGTAAAATCTAGCAACACTGTTATTTTGAAGTGTCATCTTCAGGGTTTGTTTGCCCCTAGCTGTCATTTCATCAATTAGTAAACAAAGTATTTTTCGCGTGGAAAAAGTTTTTTTTTTTACGGGGAATTCTCCTTCATTACTTTGTGATGGAAGTTTTCATCAAGTCCATCGAGACCCATCGTATAATGAGGGAATTTCATGGCGATCACGCTATCTCGGAAAGAACGTATCAGAGGTGGTTTCAAAGGTTTACAAGTGACAATTTTATTTTATTATTAATATTTTATTTAATAAAATTGTTTACCTCAAGGGCTTTACAAAGTCAAATATCTTAGAACTACAATATACATAAATATAAGGAGAACAACATAAGGAGCAGGCAGAGCTGTGATTGTGGGAAGGAATGAGTAGACATCAGGATGAGGATGACAAAATACGGGAACGGAAACAATTAATAGAGACATTGTGATCAAACAGATCACCAACCGCATTGAATGCCCGTAACGCACGCATCCATGGATCGCTCTGGGAAAACCGTGTACGGCCAAAAGGGATTAGCAGGGTAGGACGTACACGTAAGCAATGGGAAAGGACATATAAAGGGATAGCTGCTAGAAGGGCGGGGGAATCAATGTTCGAAAGAAGGATGTTGGCAATAAAAAAACTTGCGGGCATGACCATGACGATCCTCAAGTTTAACCAAACCAAGCAGTTGGCACCGCTCAGAATAAGAAGGTAAGGATGTGCTGGGGTCGTTCAGTAAACGCCTAGCGGCTATTCGCGTGAACTTCCTCTGCACCCTCTCCAACCTATCCATAGCGGTGACACCGGCAGGCGACCATATAACACTGGCGTAGTCCAGGATAGGACGCACCCAGCAACAGTACAGCGCTCTCAGGCATAACGGGTCTCGAATCTCTAAGGCCATACGAGACATTAGACCCAACACCTTGCTAGCCCGCTCAAGGACCGAGTTGAGATGCGGCTCGAAGAACAATTTGTTGTCCAGCCACACCTCAAGGTCCCTGATCAAGGAAACTCGCGGAAGTGTTGAGCCGTAGAGCCAACATAGGATTAGCGGGAGTGGGAGTCGCGCGAAGAAAAAACAGTCGGCGTCGGCGTACAACAGACACCCGTTTGGGGGAAGCGATTGGATGCAGTCGGCGATGAAAAGCGAAAACAATAAAGGACTAAAGACACTGCCCTGAGGAACAACAGATTTGCTGATGAACGGGTCCGACAGAGCCCCATAATTTTAGTATGGGAGATGAAGAACGCTCCAGACGGCCACCAAAGTACGAAGATCGAGAACTGGAGTCACGGCACTTGATGAAGACCCGACCCAAACACAGACTCAGCTGGCAAATACGTTTGAGGGTTACTCAGCCAGCCATTTGTCAGCGTTTAAAAGCATTAAAAGTCCCGTGACATAGAGCACCGTTTGGTCACCTGCGAGCAACTGCTTTAACGGCATAACCGGAAAGGTTGTTTGCTCCGGATTGTTGCCTTTAATATTACGACAACCGAAAACGTAAAGCAACGTATGGTTACCCGGGACATGCTTCCTCCTCGACATTCATAGCGCTAAGGTAATGCTGTGCATTTGGTGGGACCAGCTGGGTGTGGTGTACCACGAAGTGCTGGAACCAAACGAAACCATCACGGGTGACGTTTACCGATGACAACTTATGCGTTTGAGTTGCGCATTGAAGGAAAAAATGCCCCAGTAGGCGACCAGGCATGACAACGTTCGGTCACATGTTGCGGCACCTGTCGGTACTTACCTGCAGACTGCCCTAAATATGGGGAAAGATTGTACATAGTGACGGAAAATCGATGCCCATTCGTGCCTAAGAGGCTTGGAACTTCGTAAAAAAACCGTCACAAACTTTTTTGTAGACCTGATACATTTAAGTAACCTCTTTAGCTCATATTTTGCTTCCCCAATTGCATCGTTCCCGTTGCCTCTAGAGCAAATCCAGAAAAATGGTAAATGGTTGCATTTCCGCGCCATTTATGCCGTCGCTCATCGCTGATTGCATTGTGGTTGACATTTGTGCCCTAAAAGGTTCTTCTCCTTGCCACCTTTGCCGCGCTTTCCCGCGTGCCTCCCAAAACCCATTCATCATTATTTTGTCCACCGCGTGTACGCGTGAAAACGACACGTCAAACACTATAAACGTAACACGCCGGGACGTGGGAATGTCGTGATTGTCCAACAGACGACAACGGCACGCTGTCGAAACTCCGTCACGGGTTAATTTGCATTTTTCCTCCTGTATTCTCGATCTCCCAACCCTTCTTTCCTAAGCCCCCTTTAAGGTCACCATTTCCCCTTATAAAGATTCCAAACGGTGTGAGAGTTAATTTGTTATTTTCCCTTTCATATGACAGAGATTTGTCTATTTTTTTTTTGTGTCCAGTATTTGGCGACCTTTCTACCGGTTGTTTGCCGGCCCGATGTACCCCCGGACTTGGGAATGGCACCGGAAAACGGAAGAAGACAATTTGCCTGCTGAAAGGTGCGAATTTCACGACCCACCTGTCGCTACAATGCTACCGGCGCGGGCATTTTATTTCTCAAATCGATTGACCACACACCACACACACACACACACACACCCATCGACGATGGGCGAACCCAACCCGGTTCCCTGTGCATTTTGTGGCCTCGATTCGATACGAGCTTCGGCCTTCGATTTAACGCGGATCGCGCGAATCGAAAGCGAACGCACAGCACGCGCCAAATCGTGCGGCATTTCGCTCATTCGACAAGGTACGCCCCATGGAGTGTTCCTGCCTGCCATACCTGTCCGCGGTTCGCAGCTGTCCCGTGTGCATCTTAACCTAAACACCAAAAAACCTGCCGATAACGGAACCGGCTGCTCCGAGGGAAACCACTTTTCGAGCAGGCAACCACTTTTCCACCCGGCTCCATTTTCCACGCAGCTTAACCGGAAAATCTGGGCAAAACTAAATTGGGCCACACATTGGTGAGCCGCAGCAGCACAACTTTGCATTCAATCGCAGCGCTGTAATCAAAACCGATGACACGCGCGCTAAACTGGTTATTCGCGCGGAAAAAAGAAACGCTGACGCCTACAACACACGATCGACGTGTACCCGTCGTGTGTAAGGGTGAGTAAGAGCATTGTGACAATTTATTGCAATAATTAACGAATTAAGTTCTGCAAAAGCCTTCCTCGCGGCTCGGCTAGGGGATCAATTTTCCTTTCGCTTTCACCGGCGGTACGATTCTCGGTACACGGGGGCGACAAATAGGGTCGAAGTCGAACAGGCGCCAGCTCGACATGTTCCGCAACGGGATAATTAACCGTTGCTAGTGAGGGGGCGACCTTCCAATCGTACCCATTTGCCAACAAGTAGCTAGGCCTGGCCCTGGCGTCAATATCTAGTGAAAACCGATTATTGGGGAGAGATTTATAGTACCGGGTGTGGGACGACTAAATGTATGGGGTGGGTGGACGAAGAAAAAACGAAATAAAACATTCTGTAATAAGTAGTTTGCTTACGACAACATTCCTGTGGTAGTGGACAACCTTAAATGAATTTTTATCCAAACTCCAAACTCCAACCAAGGTTAGTTTTATATATAGTTTTTTTTAATTGTAATACTTTGGACACCATTCGTCGAAGAGATAGTTGGAAGCTATCAGAGAGGATTCCGAAATGGAAAATCAACCACTGACCAGATATTCACTTGGAATCTCCAAGAATCATTTCTTGGCTACACTCCTATCATCTCTTAAACTATACGATGCAATGAGCTCATTTGGAATCCCGGCCAAGCTTATCAGGCTTGTAAAAATGACAATGACCAACATCACATGCCAGATGAAGTTTGATGGAATACTCTCAGGGCCCTTTGCTACTACCAAAGACCTGTGCGAGGGAGACGGGCTTGCTTGTCTCCTATTTAATCTGGCGCTAGTGGGATCCATTTCGGAGACTCGGAGGTGGAAACTTTGGGGTCCATCTTCTATAAGTCACTCCAGATCTACGCATACGCCGATGACATAGTAGACATCATTCGCTTGAGCCGCTCCTGCGTAGTAGAAGCTTACCAAAGGATCGAGCATGCGGCACTGACCATGATGGTTGTACCACCAGCGGGACCCTGCTAACTTCAAAACTTCTCCTATCTGAGGTCAAAAGTCAGCACCGATAACAACATAGATCGAATTTGTAATAAGCAAAGACGAATGCTTCTATCTTCTTCGGGGGCTAGGCAGAGACTGATTAAAGCATAGAATAAGCTTTTTCGGTTTGGTTGGACGATAGGAATGGAAATATATAGGAAAGAGTTATACTGTAAAGGATCGTACGGATCTTTATGATCCGCATCCTGTACAGTCATTCGGATAAAGCTGGTGCATTGTAATGGACAGACGAGGCGTGGTAGGCCCAAACTGAGATGGAGTGATGGTGTTGATGCGGGATATTGGATTGGCACACGACGGCGCTAGACTGTGATCGGTATCGTGGATTGTTGCTGCAGGCCAAGACCGCAAAGCCTGATAAGTAAGTAAGTTATTATTATTAATATTTATTGTTTTGTTCAATGGACATGTACGTCTAGTTGAACCTTCATAATGCATTTACATGTTACATTTTTATTTATTATTAATTAAACTAAGCCTGTTCGATCTTTCCAACTCAGTAATATGCTATTTTTGTATGTGGCGGTACAATATTAAAGTCGAGAAAGTGTCTGAATTCGTTGAATCGTCTGCACATCGCTGTCAGTGGGGCATTACTGGCATAGGCTTTATTCATACGAGGTGTTTATAAGGCCTCTCCTACTCTAAGCGTCCGTTCAGGTGCATAAATATGTATTCTCTCTAATAAATATGGTGCGTCAATTTCGTGAGATAGAACCTTAGCTATATTAGTATAAGTTAGTATACTTTGAACATAGTTTTTTCTATTTTTGCCAATGCGCTCTTGTGTATTAAGTTGATTTAATAAGGACTTCAGCTCTGTATCAAGTCAGGGTAATGTTTATCATAGCTTTTTAAACATAAAAACTCACGGAAGCCAAACATCCGGCGGTTACGTGCAAACGTAATCAGAGAATATGGAAGCAAAAATCAATCTTGTTCGTAATGATAGCCATATGATACTGAAAAAGACTTTTCAAAGAACTATATATTATTTTTAAGAGCTTTTAAATGTTAATTACTGCTTTTTATAAGCTAAAAGATTACAAAAAATGTTGTTGCGGATACTTTCACGCTGTCTTTTCAGTCACATAGGGCTTAATAACCATCAAGGGTTCAACTAAATCAAGGAAGCTAGTAATGAAAGACCAAAAACCTCAGCAGGTTTTAGAGCCAAAGAAGAAGAAAAAGAAGTATTTATAAATATGGCTTCGTTTAGTAAACGAAATATTATTGCATTTATTTTGCAAAGTTCTGGCAAAGCTTTTTTATTGTAGAAATATTTGTTGACTCCACATTTAAAACAATTTTAATTTTCTCTTCGATTCATATTGGACACACACACACAGCGCAATGTGTTAATATCTCGCGCATTACTTTCTACACTGCAAGTTCGCCCAAATGCCCCAAAGCTCGATCAACAATCGGATAGCCTACCGTTTAACAGCTGTGATCCGCTTCCGTAGTTCCGCACGGTAACGTGAAGTTTTCGGATTGTGGAGCCCTCTATTGGAACAGCTGACCAGATCACTATAATTTTACCACGATCTTGCATCGATCAATGTTTAGATCGTCTGACATTTAAGTCATTCCAGCGCTCGGAACACCACTCTGGCCAATATTTACTCCAATTGGGACTCGATTTGACAACGGCCCTGCAGTAAAACAGCAGCCAGCTAGCAGACGCGTCCGTCAGTTCTATCGCGGAATCCTGCAACGAACAGCTCAATTGGCATATGTATCGAAGTGTGAAATGCGCCCCAGTTCCGTAAAGTGTGTCGTAAGGATTTACGATCGCAAACATTGGTCCAAGTTCCAATTGAAGACGATTTTTTTTTTTGTTTTGCGTGATTGTGCTGTACCTCGTAAATTACCGGTTGCTTACCACGATCACTTTAACCGGTGGCATTTGGGTTTGGAGGCTTGCTTGCCAACCATCTGGTAAGGATCCGTCGACGGCAAGATTGCCTCTTCCAAGCAACGGCAACGAAGTGGCCACTTACTGAGCAACGATCGGATCGTACTCATCGATCGTCCCGGACTCTTCGTGCCGGTGGAATCTCGCAGTTAGTTTTTCTTCCAGCTTTTACTGCTAGATAAACGAGGCGTCATCAAGACAGCGTGCGGTACGTGATAGAAAGAAGCTGATCGCGGCTGATTTTATCACTACCGAAAGATGCACTGCAGGTTTTTGCAGGTGGCCCGGATCGTACAACTTCTCACCCTGTTTGGTTGGGCAGGTGGCGCTCGTTTCACCCGGCGAAGGTGACGCGATGCTTTTGGCTCTTGTACATCGAACCGCTCATTAGGGGATCGCTGAATAGGCTCGGCAAGGTTTCACTTTCCACCGATCGTATGCGCTCGGTACGGTACACTCACTTCCGAACGATCCTCGATGACCTCTGACACTGATGGGAAGGGGTACAATCGCTACGATCACCGACAGCGGGTGATGAATTTCGCCCCCTTTTTGTCGAGGATGATAATTTACCGTCTTTATGATTTCTATCTACACTCGCAATTACGATCTTAAGGGCCTTCATGATGGATGCTCTTCAAGAAATCGATGAGCATCTATGAGTCCGGTGTTTTTGAGGGAATAAATTTTATCTTACCAGAGCGCTTCGTGCGATCGTGATGGAAATGTGTTTAGTTAGAAGATCTTCGATCGAGTGGAAGAAGCTCATACCAAACCTATGTACAATCGGACCTCTTTTACCGGCCACATCTCACGCATGATGCAAACGATCCATCCAATCTCTCACCATGATGCAGCAAAATTCATCGTCTAGTGTGAATATTTACCCGAATCAAATCATTTCATTCTAAACAATTGTCTGTCAAGAGTTTAGTTGACCTACATCTGTAGCTTTCAAGAACGCGTTGATGCCCTTGTAACTAGCACACCCTTCAAAACAATATTCCCACACGTGCTGCAATCCCGATCACGAGAAGTTGCATCTTTATTCAGCGTCAGGAGACAGCTGTTTTAAATAAAATGCTGCCACCGGAAGTTCACCGATTCCCCGAACAGCTTCCGTGCTCTCGAATCGGAAGAATTGGGGCATAAGCGTCGGCTATGTTTTGTGTTTTTTTGTTGATCATGCATGATGATGATCGTCGGAAACCTAATTAGTTTTTATGTTCACTGATTAGCCACGGTATCTGCCACAAACGATCACCGACCAGCACAGATTCTTCGAACAGAATCTTCGACCATCATCGTCCTAAAGCGGAACACGTGTGGTTTCTATTTCGTTACCATTTCTCGCTCCCGCCGCGTGAACATGATACTGTGCGACTGAAGCAGCTAAATGTTGCCAGTAGCTGTTTTCCTAACCTGCAGCGCGATGTCCGGCTACTGGGGTGCCGTGCAGGCGGACAGAATCAATTTTGAATTCCACATTACATCATCATTAGGTTCGTTTGGTGGGGATTTCGGTTCTATTTTTGGTTCATTCTTTTTTGTAGTCAGACGCTTGTCATTTCCTGTGTTTGACACTTTAATAGGATATAGACCGACCGATATACAAAGATTATGACAGATATTAAGCTTCTTTTATGGTAGACAAAAATGATATAGGATCCTCAAAGTTTGGCGGTAAAAAAGTTGACATTTTGTAAAGCTATTAGGGAGTAAAAAACAACACACATTTTCCACTGCGTTCATAGTCCGTATCTGCATCTAATACGACCGAACGCTCCAGAACTCCAGCAACCCCAAACGAGCACCCAAATTAAGGGCAGTCGGGCGAACGAAGGTGCATGTGGTGCACGCAGTGGACGACACCATTAGATGCGTGCTCAAACGTTTTCCGGATCTTCGTCTACACACCACCGTTCATCCGACATGGGGCTGAGAGGCTCACCTTGAGCTCCTGCCGGGAGGCGAGAATTAATGGAGATTCGGTAATTGGATAACTCACTTCTTGTGGTCAGCCGATGAAAAATCCGCTAATGCGCACCTTTGGCGAGTTTTACACACCATTCTCGGGAAGCTCTACGCAACGGGGTACCAGGGTGACCTTAATTCTCACCTCACCGAAACTAATGGGCCCACTATCTGCCGGGAGGTTTGGGATTGTGCAACAGGGCTGCGTCTCGTTTACCGTAAGGCACACATTCCGAAACATCGAGCCACGACGGGGCTGAGAGTGAGTGAGATCGGAAATGGCACGTTGTTTAGGGGTTCGGTCGTTGGGCCGGGTTAAGTTTTGCGTTCTGACGGATGGGAAGAAAGAGTTCTTTTTATGGTGTGGACGGCGATACTTTCTTTGCTGATACTTTGCTGTAGAGACTGCAACGAAACAAGTGATTTGATCGCGCTCGTAAGCGACGAACCTTTATATCTGTATTAAACAAACATAAGGAACAATATTCTCGGTAATAGAATATCCTCTCAAAATGATCTAACTTTCACTTAAATGTTCAACAATCATTTACAAAATGGCAAACAACTCTTTTTCCAAGCGTGTCCATCCATTGTCGCGTTGTCATCGTTCAAGCTCTCCTAGTCCAGCAACAACTGTTTAGCATAATCCGCATCGTGTTCACTTTCATTCTCAAAACCAACACGACTATCCTTCGCTGGACGCACAATGAAACGAAACACACACACACAAAGTCCGTCACCCCGTTTTGAGGGATTTAAATCGACAACGATTGTGTCGACATTTTCATCGCTCCGGTGCACCAGCGTGGCCTGCGTGCGTGGGAAAGCGAACTTTCTATGGCAAACTTTTCATCCAAAATTTCCAACTCACCCCCTCCAGTTGACCAGCTTCGCGACAGCGTAAATGATGAATTTGAGAACCCACATCGCCGCGGATCTACGACAGCCGAATGCTTAACGATCTGGTTTGACCGGCGTTACAGGCGTCAGTTTCTATGGCATGCAGGCGCGCGAGGGTTGATCTCTGTAATGGTAAGGTTTCAATGAGCTTTTTGTTTACAAAAAAGTGAAACCTTTTGTTTGGGTTTTGGGTGAGCTTATCATCAGCTCTCACCCGGTTTATCGGCCGTATTGTTTGTTTAATTGGTGTACACCGACCAATTCTCGCAATCTAATTTCACCCGCCGTCCACCGGATCATAACGCACAAAAATATGCATTTATATCAGGCCTGACCGAGCTTACGGAGCGGAGTCTGTGTTTAAATCATTCCAAGCGACTAGTGTCAGATTTTGCTTGTCAACCCGCTCTTGTTAGCGGATCGTTAAAGACCATTCCTGCGCCATAATTATCAATTTGAACCGATGAAAAGTGGACAGTAAGCGATGAAAGTGTCTCGTGATGCGTCCGGGCCGGGTCAAATAACATGCTTCGGTTGGCAAATCTATGGCGTTTGCGATGGCAATTTATTTACTTATTAATGTATTCAAGTGTGAATAACGACTCTGAGCTAAGTAGCAATTATAGCTAAATCGTGGCTTGGACAGAGGTCAGACATAGAAAATGAAAATGATCTTTTCGATCCCTGGTTACTGCTGTACGATTTCTAAACATTTGTAATTCTATTTGGTTTGGGTTTTTTTTTTTAAATAATATATATTTAATTTCTTACAACAAAACGAATGATTCTCTGAAGATGCTTCCATATCACATCAATCAATTGTAAATACTGTCATGTTAGTATCACTGTCCAAATATGTTAGTGAATGTCGAAAAAATCTTCAATCTGGAATCAATGGGCTACAAAAATGGACCAAGTTAACTGGATATGAAATCGTCCTTTAAATATAGCAAAACCATCATACCAAACTTCACAAAAGCCACAATTCTAGGTGTTATATTTTGATGCTAAATTATCCTTCATTGCTCATTGTAGCTATACCAAACAGACCGCTAAAAAAAGGGTCAATCTGTTCAAAATGTTAGGTTATGGTAAACATCGGGCAAATCGAGATGTATTAATAAGGATTCTTAAAGCACGGCTCATTTCTAAGCTGCTATACAGAATTAAAATATTGTCGATAAATAAACTAAAATTTGAAAAAGCTATAGCTCCACTTTATCACGCTAGCTTGAGGCATTCAACCGAAGCCTATATCACCAGTCCCACTCTCTCATTGATCTGCGAAAGCGGTCGGTCAGCTTCCTTTCTCTCATATCATCACACAGAGATTAGTTGCAATTGCGGGTCGTCTACTGGAGAAAGATATTACGTCCAACGCATTTATTGGGAGAGCTCAAAGCGAATTCATGAAGTTGACGAATACCACACATCACAAAACAATCCAGATTTGGGGAACGACCATGGGATCAACGGAATCCTTCAATTGACTGGACTATAAAGCAAGAACTGGCAGCTGTTCCCAAATCATCTTTCGCTACCAAAATCTTCATCGAATCTGCACAAAAAATATCGGGATCACCACCACATCCGATACCGATGGATCTGTTGCAGAAAGCAGTGCAGGATGCAGCATTATTGCTCCATAAAACTCGCCGATAATACTAGTATTTTTTCTGCTGAAGCGAATGCTATGATCTCAGCAGCAGAAGAAGCTACGGATTTCATCAAATCTAACGCTATTTTCACCGAAAGCGCTAGTGTCTTGGCCGCTATGGAACGAGGAAGGTTGAAGGACCCGTACATCGTGGTGTTAGAAAATCTTGCGACTTCATTACAACTCACTTTTTGCTGGATCCCTAGCCAAATGTAAGTCGGGAACAAGATACAGGACATCAAGAAGATCTGTCTAGGAAAGACATGATCAAATGGGCTGAAAAAAGAATCATGAGCAAGCCAGGCTAAGAATCGGGCACTCACGACTTACACACGGCTATCGGTTAGCTAAATCTGATCCAGAAAAATGTACCTACTGTGGGGAAATTTTAACAATGAGGCATATCCTTGCAGACTGTGTGGGTTATAATGAGGAAAGGAATTTACACAAAATAGGGAACAACATGCCTTGTTACTCTATTGAATTATAATTCATCACACATGGTGATGACAATGCGGCGTTAAGCCGTCATTATGGAGCGAAATAAATAAATAAATAGATGAAATCCTTGCAAATACGGAGGAAAGTGAACGAAATGTTTTGAATTTTTTAAAAGCTATAAATTTGTACAAAGAAATATAGTTGGATAACAAATTAACTGAATAAGGGATTAAATTGAAGTAATTAATAAGTCACTGTATGTTAAACTAAAGAGGCGAATATCAGTCAATAGGCACAAAGCCTCTATAAAAAGAAATAAAAAAATGTAAATACTTAAGAACAGTTTCAAAACGCTATCTGTGGTATTCTTTTTTTGATTGTGAATTCAAAAGATCTGCTCTATTTTTAAGAAAGCGATCGTTCGATAGCTTCAAACTACCGTGGTATAAGTATCCTCAGAGCTATATCTAAAGTGTTTGAGTCTGTTGTCCATCCCATCATCCTTCCCATCGTACACAATTATTTTCTCCACATCAGCATGGATTCATGCCTAAACGCTCTACGTCGACAAATCTTATGTGTTTCGTTTCCAAAATTATGCCCAACATTGTTTGTAAACGACAAGTTGATGCAATATATATTTCAAAGCAGCTTTTGACAGCTTGCCACTTGAGCTATTATTAACAAAAATTGCAAAACTTGGCTTAGGGAAACCAATTCTGCGCTGAATAAGATCGTTCTTATCGAATCGGTCATACCCATTCTTGGGCCTGTCTGGGGTACCTCAGGAGAGCGCATTAAGTCCGATTTTATTTATTTTGTTTGTCGGCAATGATTGCATCAATGTTCTACCATCCGATGGACATCTACTACATGCTGACGATCTAAAATTATTTGTACCTGTGTCCTCGTCTTCTGATTGTCGTTATGTCCAAAATTGTTTTGACTCAATTTCTGATTGGTGTTCGTTAAATGGCTTGTTATTATGCCCACCAAAATGTTGTGTCATTTCTTTTGGACGCTCCCCGAGTAAGATTGTGTGGAATTATTCGCTCTGTGGTGAAACAATAGATAGAGTGTCCTCCGTGAAGGAGTTGGGTGTTTGGTTGGACAATGAATTGTCTTTTAACGAACACATTAGTTATGTTGTGACTCTGGGCTTTATTATCAGAATGTCCTCTGAAATCAGAGATCCCCTTTGTTTGAAGGCATTGTAGTGCTGAAATTCATGTTATATTGTAAGCTCTAAAGCCCCAACAATTCTTTGAGGCGTTTCCGCATTTCTCTACAGTTGATCAATATGAAAAGCTTCTTTAAAGTGCTATCAAAAAGCGACCTACACTGCGACAAAGCAGCGGAAATTGAAAAATGATCACTTACGCCGTAGAATCGCCACTGAAAAACGGGAACACCGGAAAGTTTCGCGTGTGGTCGTGGCTAATACATGATTGTGTCTGTGTGTTTGCCTTACAAAATGTTTACCTCCATCGTCGTGCTCCCCCGAAATCCCGTACGATTTGGAGTGGAATTGAAATTTATTATCAGCACGCTTGCTGAAAACCGACCGATCCCACCTGTCCTACAGCGCTTTGCGCGAACGTTGGGAGCAATCGGAAATAGTCATCAAAAATAAATCTGCCAATGTCATCAACGTACCCGGGCCTTCCATTTCATACAGCGAGACCGGACGACGATAAAAAAAAACCGCTCCCCACTGGTTCACCATTATAAGGCCAAACGGTCTGCCAAACTTAACCAACCACTGTGTACTGTCGCTTTTTGGAGCCCATTGCGCCTTATATCGGTGTTGTGTTTGGTTTAGTTTCCAAAAGCACCATTTTCCCAGACCATTTTTTTCTGTATCCGGTTTGGCGTGGTTTTGGTCCCCAGGGCATTAAGCGCTTAGCAAAAATTGGGTGATTATTACCATTTCCAATAGATGATAGAAAGAATTCAACATTATCTTGAGAGTTTCGAGAAAATATTCGGCTTTTCGGAGTGTTTGGGCTACTGACATAATTTCCTGATCAACACGGGTCGGATCCCGATGCAGCAACTGTCACCATTAACATCGAACCTGTAGTCGATCAGGGTTGCATGTGGTGCTCATCGAGCTTCGGTCATGCGTATTTCACATGTTTCCGCCATGTATTTCATGTGCAGTTTCCGCCTTGTAACGGACACTCGCCATGACGTCTGGCGTTCGGTTCTACAGCTACCATCGCCTAGCACCTTCAGGAATACAGTATATCGCTCTTTTTTGTTTCCTTTTCCAAGACTCTGCCTTCGAGACTTGCAGACTAACGTTACAAGCCAAGCCAAGTTGTCCATTTATCATCTCCTAAGCCGAACCTCCCGGGGGACTAGCAGGTCTTCTCCAGCCATGTGTTTTTTTATTGTTTCTCCGCCGCCTAACTGTTCTATCACGCCCAGGAACTAAAGCGTCGGGAAGGCAATGCGAAACGCCGAACCGAAACAATAACCATTTATCAAACCCCTTACGCAACGCGTGTTGCATTTCGATCGTCGACGAAACTTATTCAACGCGAGCTGGTAAATTGGTTTCCGTTTGCTGGAGATTCTTTCGCTCGGTTTTCGGTAGTTCGGGCTTTGTTTGGCTGGGTGCGGAAGATGCGCATGTAACCGACGCTAACGGCAACCGACAGCGAAACCAAGTGGACAGCTGTGGACTACGACTGGGATATTAATGTTTGTGTGGTAGCGCCTTGATTGAAACGTTACATTCGGTGAACGCAAGAGCATCGCTCGAGATGAGATGATCGGTCGTTTGCGGCGAGCGTTTTCGGACGATAACAATGGAAATATGTTGACCCAATTTGTAAATAGCGGTGAACCTGCTTGCATGCTTCAATGTTGATTGTCACTTCCTTTTCGTGCGGGTTAGTTATTGAAGGAACTGGCGTACTCTTAACAGGGGAAAACATTTCAATAAAAAGTACTAAATGTGCTTTTCATAGATTGTTTTACCGAATTTCGCACAAGCCTTTAATTTAATCGATCCTAAGGGATGTTGGTTAAACTGTTTTATAATCGTGACCAGAAATCTTGGAAGAAATGTACTCCTCCACCACGATCATCAGACGCAGACAGGATCGTGATCGGTGGCTCTCTCTCTCCCTCAAAACATTTTGCACCAACGCCACGGGAAATTGAAAAGGGAAAGCGGACACAGTGCGCCGGACAGCTTGTCGGTGGTACGTACGTGAGTGGCCGTGAGGGAAAATCATATTTCACACCCTTTTGCCGGCGTGAAATTGAACGCGCGAAATGTCAGTACGAATTTTTCAGCCCGATGCCCTCGATTGCACCGCACCAAAGTTCGGCCCACATTTGTTGGTTCGGTCGCTCTGGATTGGATTTCGATTTCGATTCGTGGCGTGCCGAAGTTTTCCCGACCCGAATGGCATTATCCCGACTGCTGTGGTACACGCAGCCCGTTGCCCGTGTGCTTAGAGCTATAATTCGCACCTGGCATTAATAATATCGTTGTGCTCTACACCCATCCACCCATGAAGTGGGCACGCGGCACGATCTCAGGTCTAGTTAGGGTACTTGCATAAAAGTGGTTCCGGCATCCACAAACCCTCTTGCAGGAAATCTTCGTTTCGAGTGAGCGTCTCTAAACCGGCTTAAACGAAAGGATTTTAAAGGTGGTCATACACAAAGTTGAATTGGAACTGGTTGAAATCTTTAGGCGATGCAAATTTTCGAGATCGTGGGTTGTTTTCGGTCGATAGAATGGGTAAGTGGAAGCCCATTTTTATGAAAATTAAATATTTAAACATGTCTAACCTAATATCCCTTGTTTCGTCAGTGCTTGTAAACATGTCTAGTGGTCCTCAGGTGGATGCAGACTATACTGACTTTAAAGCAGCTTTTGACAGTATTCCTATTAACCTTTTACTCGTCGAATTGGATAAACTCGGCCTGGGCGGTCTTGTTCAGTCTTGGTTAAGTTCTTATTTCCTTGATAAAACGTATCAAATTAGAATTCAGGACTCTTTTTCTGGTCTAATCGTTGGATCGTCAGGTGTTCCTCAGTTATTTGTGAATGAGTTTGTTAATGTGCTTTCCTCCGATGGTGTCCTCATGTTTGTTCACGATCTAAAAATCCTCCCTCCTGTGTCTTCGTCTACTGGTTGTTTGTCGCCTCCAAAATTTCCTCGATGACTTCTCTGTTTGGTGTGGACCAACAGACTGTTACTTTGTCCGCAGAAGTGTAAAATGATTTCGTTTGTCCCTTCTACCAATAAGATCTTTTGAATTTCATTCTCGCCAAAGTTAACCGTACGTTGGGCCTCATCACTCGTTTCTCGTCTAATGTTCGTTATTCTTTTTTGTTTGAAGGCATTGTATTGTTGCTGGGTGCTATTGATCCTTGAATATGCTTGTGTTGTTTGGTCACTAACAGGGGTGACGGTGATAGCCAGGTTTGAGCGTGTCCAGCGCAAGTTCACGAGACTTGCAACTCGGTGGTCCCTTTCGGTTTACCCCGAGACGACTGTTCCCTATCCCTATCGCTGTCGCTTGCAAGACCTTGATTTCTTGCAAACCCGTCTTTTGAACTCCGAATCGTTCGTTACTGCAGGACTTCTGTCCAATTTCATTGATGCTCCGTATATGCTCTCCTCTATCACTCTTTACGCACCTTCCCGTCACCTACATGTGAGACTCCCTCTCCATATTCCGACAAGGCATACGAGTTACGGCCAGAATGATCTTCTCCTTAAAGCGCAAGTAGCATAGTTTAGTTTAATGTATAAAAAACTAGTTTTTAAACAATAACATTGGAATGTTTAACTCTCAAAGGCACCATTCAACAGCTTCCAATAATCTGCTCTTAAAATAGAATAGCATCTTTGTGATTGTAGCTCAACAATCCGGAATAACCCGACCACGATGCGCTTCAAAACCTCAACCGGATCACCGTAGTTCGCGTGTGAAGCTTGGCTTGAAATTTAAGATTTAAGAGAAACACACCAACCAACATCCAACCAGTCCCAAACGCCCGTGCAAATACGACCACAATCCGACGCCCATCACCATTGACGTGGTCGGGGTGGTTGTTCGCACCGTTGTCTTTGCCGGGCACGACCATCACGATATTCGATCGTGGACCGTATCGTTGCAAACGCGGGAAGAAAACCACCGCCGGCAGGGATCCCTGTCCCACATGTAATGGACTTCAATTAGATCTGGACCAAGGTGAACGAAGAAGAGGGTCGCTAACAGACACACACACGCCCCAGCCCGAAACGACACCCAACACCCCGAGCCGGGCGTTGGAAAGAGAGAAAGTGGTTCTTGGGCCACTAGATTAGGCCACTAGGGTGGGTCGTCGTCACCGGTCGCCTACCATCAAGAAGCAATGTCGCGGTGTTTGTTGTGCAGGAAATCGATTTTATCGATCAAACGATGTCCTACCCTTTGGTGAGCGACCACACTTTGACCACAAATGTGTAACCATTTGCGTGATGAAGCAGCCGGAAAATGGGCTCCTCTGTTAAGCTGCCAATTTTCCACCTCGACACCCGGTTGGGCACACGGTTGAGTTTAGTGGTTGAAGATTGGTTTCTCAGACGATTGTGTGCCCTTTTTTTCTCTCCTCTGACTGTTCAGAATACAGCCTCACAGGTGAACGACGGTCCCATTTAACAGCAATATCGGGGAAAAGTGAAGCAAATGGGTTACTTCCGATTCGATCGAATGGAGTTTGATGCTCGTGATGGGGATTAAAAATCGAAAATGAGCTTTTTATGTGCTTGTTACCAAGAGATGACATTTAAAGGGGCGCTGGAGAATGAAAGCTTGTTTTACCTATTTAGCTATGCTGGCTATCAAACATTTTTGACTTTATGCCATAATATAGTTATGGAATTTTGAAGTTAGTATGAAATGCAGCTACTCTCTTGCAGCTAGCCACCATAAATGATAATAAAAGAAAGGGAAAGCATTCGAAGAACAAACAACTCTTCAACTCTTGGCAGCTAATTACATTCATACCTTCCCTGTGCGCATTGACTTTTAGTGTCAAACAATGAAGGGATTGTTTCCACCCTGCCATAAAATGTATACCACAACCTTCCCCCAGCATAAATTGGAAGGGTTTTGGTTCATAAAAATAACTCACTTTTATGAAACAAAACAGTCGTGCTGTCTTATTAACTTATAACGCCCTCCAAACGTGAGCAACTGCTTTCACTGAGCAGGTGGTGGTAGCTGGACTGGATCATCACGACACATGTCCAACCAAGCTAATCCCTCAGCAGAATGAAAGGTGCGCTTTTCGGAGCTGGAGGAACATAAAATAATCTCTTGAAGCCAGTGAAGGGAGCCCATGTTGACATAAGAATTATGGGAACGACAATATGTATGTTTTTTTTTCCAAACAGCAGATGGGAAAAGGGTGTACACAAAGCTTTATTGGAACACAGTCATCATTGGCTGTTTATTGTTTTATGTTTTGTTGCTCTAGCTTGTAACGATACAATTCCACCTGAAAACAATGATCTTGATTGGTTTGTAATAATCGTCAATAATCTTCATCTCACGAAAGCCCATCACCAAAATCTGAGCGGTCTGTGGTTTTGGAAATCGGTGTCAGCTATTGTGAATGTAAACTGGTACAGCAAGTCGTTGTTTCAGATGTGAAAGAAGCGTTCTTTACCTTTGTTACATTAGAAATTGGTTTCCCTTCGGGCTCGCTGCTCATGCTCATGTCATTTCTCCCACCGTTGTAGCGGCCGGAAATGGATATTTAATCTACCGCTTGGACGTCCCGCGCAGATCTAAGCCCGCGTTCTAGAGGTCAAACGTCAACCGTGGACCGGTGGTGGACGTCAGCGCACATAACTGTTCCCCGACCAGCTCATCTGGTTTGCTGCGTAGCGTCTGTGCGAGATCACCCCAGCCTGCAACGGAAACAGCGGACCTCAGCGTTGGAATCGGAACGGATGCTGCTATCCAGGACGGTGCGAAACCCCCCGCGAAAGGTTAATCGATTGGGGCGATGTTGTGCAAAATCTGGGGCCACGATTCAGGGTCACTTGTGAGCTGGGGCGGGTAATACCTTCGCCCTTTTTTGTTCGTTTAGACGCTTTGGACAACTTCCGAAGACGCTACCAAACCAGTGCCAAACGCTTTTGATTCCAAATTATATCGTGCCAGCCGCTGGTTGCGGATTAGCGCAATCGCAGGATTGGGGCAGTCGTTTGCCGCCGACTTTAGGCAAACCGCTCCACATCTTTTACGATCGTCTTTATATCCGCGCCGGGAAAAGAAAGTGATCGACAGAGCACAATTACCGGTGCAGCTTGGAATTGGAAGCAGCCGGGATTAACTGACAAAGGTGCGCCAAAAAAAAAGGCTGCAAAAGTATGAATGCTCCGTTTGCCTTCCTGGTGATCGCCAATTTTTGATGGGATCCGGATCTGGAAGGCGAAAGGTTATCGAAATCGGTTTCGACCTCGTTCGTGATGTCGCTGGTGCGCTTTTGCTTGGTCAGTGGGTTTTTACTGACGCTTATTTCGAATGCTGTTTGTCTGATCAATTAGAAGATTGGTGGAACCAACTTTTTAGATCAACAAACTGCTCTTAAGCGCATTCCCGCTTGCTTATCCCTAATTGTCACTCGCATTATCTTCTCCCGAGTGTCAATTAATCCCGAAAAACTAAATTAACGATCAGAGCAGCCATATTTGACCCACATGTTTTCAATGTCACCTCACGGCAACAGCATGGCATGCTGCTTTTGTTTAACCTTAAAACCCATCGTCACACACCGAGAGCTTAATCTACGCCTGTGTTTCGTCAGGAAACAACCTCAAGGGAAAAAAGGAAAATACGCACAGAAGTCGCCTCTGTTCCAGACGATCTCTCATGCATGTCTTCCCGAGTTCCCGAGACGTGATTATCCAACGAAAGTGTTCACCTTGCTCGGTCACAACGATATTAACTCGAAGACATAAAAGAAAGGGAATATATCAGCCCTACTAATTCCATGAAATGCTTCTGCAACGAACTAGATCGACGGATCAGTCATTGGAGGGCAATCTGTGTGTGTTGTGATTGGGTTAGCGAATGTGAAAAGCTTTCCGATCATTCGGCCATTTCGCACTGCTGGAACAAAACCTGTGCGTCCTCCGTTACTTCGGGTGCTTCGCCCTTCGACACACAGCCTGTTTGATGCTGGCATCACAATCCCCAAACTAACGATTGTTCGCACTCTTGCCTTTCTTGCGCGTAATTTGCCTATTATCGTATCACCCTTTTGAGCACGATGATTGACATTGGCCTATCAAATGCCCCCCGAGCCCCGAGTAGCGACCAAAGAAAATCACCTCCATTCACGGTCGGCACTGGCTCCGGACGGAAGCCCTGTCGAACATTAGTTTTGGAAGGTAAGTTTAATTTAATCTTTTCCAAACTACTCCCCTTCGAATGGTAAGCTTTCACGCACTTTTCGTTTCCGACCACCGGGCGCCATGGGCACGTGCCCCGATCACTGATCACTGAAAGAAAGGTTCACCCATTCGGGTGCGTGCTGTTCGCAATGAATGTGTTAAATTGCCCGTTTCAACAATGTCACCCCGAATCTCGGGAGGAGCATTGCCCGGTGAACCATCATAATTCCACGAGCTATTCCGGAGCCACTTTCTAGACCTTTTTTATTTGATCTCTCCCTCTCTCTTGCCATTTGCAATTGGTCCTTTCAACTTTGTATGGCATTGATGTACAACAAATTCCTGTTCGCCGTTTTTCCGCCCATCTGCCTTTCAATTGCTTCTTTTGCATGGATCTATTTTGGTTGGAGCTGTTGTGCGAATCGAATACGACATGGAGCGAAAATAAATGCGCGCCCTAATGGAATGCGATCGAACAAAGATGTGCTGTATGTTGTGCAAGGATTTATCGTTTGATGAGTAATATTTTTTTGTATTTTAGAATAAATATTGCTTAGAAGTAGAAGACGCAGGACTGGGTATCCAGCTACGGGTAAAACTTAGTCACAGAAAGCCAGCAATACGTGGACAGGCCAAGACCTCACGAGGTTGTAGTACCAAGGAAGAAGAAGAAGTAGACAACATCTTTTTGATAAAAAACCCGATTTTTTTGGAAAAGTTCACCTTTATAAATCATTCATAATAGCATTCTATGTATAGGCAATAAAGAACAAATTGTTAGGCTTCAAAGGTTGCAAAAATTGTTAATATTGGGTTGTGGTCGACTGTTACGCTAGATATTCTACAATGCATGTCTGTAGAGCAAACGATAGTGTATCAGACCATGACTTTTATATTTCGATTGTTGATCGGTCTATTGCCTGGGTATCTGGGAGAGACAGAATAGTGTGAGGATCTGCGGTTCATAGGAACACTGCACACGCCGAGCAGATGAGCCTAGAGTTCCAAACTTACTTTCTGATAGAATAGCTAGAAACTCATATAGAATAGAGCTAGAAACGCATATTTCCAGGGGATTCAAAGGTACAACAGATTGCCCAGAGAAATAAAGAATGCGACAAACTTATAAGAATTTAAGCGCATTTGTACCGAGTATGGCTTGTGAAGATGTCACATGTCACTATATAATGTGTAACTGCAATTTTAAGCAGGATCTGCATGATGATGATAAGATATTTGTATATTTCATGAACTAGATAACAAAAAAGGGAAGAGACAACACAAGCTTGAGGCATGGGCTCGCAATGTGGACAAGTTGATGTCATTTGGAAGATTTCACTGTATGAGCACAGTCTGAGAAACCACATCAAAATTCATACATTGATGATTGTACGTGGATAATTTAAGGTGTATTAGATTTCCCTTCTTCGGACGGCGCTGGCCCATATGCAAGACAGTGATTCTGTGATCTATCTGTAATTCTTGGTTTGTTAAACTTAGTTAACTTAGTTAACTAAGTTAACTAAACTCGTATAGGAAAATATGAAGTATTTATATTCTGTCTTGACGCTCTTGTTTATTGTATAGTAAAACAACGGGCCGCGAGGCCTAGATTGAATTGTTCCATAAACAACTGCGACAAAGGGAGAAGACCGAGCCTGTCTCTAAAACAGTCGGAAGATATGCCAAAATCAAAAGCTTCCGAGACGAAGTTAAATACCGCTGACATGCGTAGCATAGGGTCGGACCGACCAGCGCTGGAACGGGGCAAAGTGACACGAAGTGTATCCCTGGTCCTGAGCGCTCGAGATGGCGCATTACGATCGACGCTTGACAATAGGGACGGTGAGTCGATACTTCCGTTCGGCAGACCTGCAATGAAAATAGATACGACAGAAGATTCCGGCGGTCTTGCCAAGGAAGCAAGCGTAAGGTATAGCGGGTAAGCTTTCGCTGAATAGACTCGATTCGTGCAGAGCAGGTGGCAGTTGTGGGGTTCCAAAGAACACAATAGTATTCCAGGACCGAGCGAACGATACTGCAGTAGACGGTATTGATGCTCACTGGATCACGGAATTCTTTGGTAGTTCTGGAGATGAGGTCAAGTAATAGGTTGCCACTGGTGATGACAACATTGGTGTGCTGTTTAAAGGTCAGATTCGCGTCCAAGAGTATGCCGAGGTCCCCGGCAAAGGTTTGACGATTGACTGCAATGCCTTCGATGTGATAGGTAGCCATGATCGGATTCAGGCTGCGACCGAATGACACAGTGAAACATTTGCCAGTACAAATTGCTAAGCCGTTGCGATTGCACCAGTGTTGTGATTGCACCAGATTCAAGTAACTTGGTGTTGGACGAGTTACGGACCGGTGCAAAATTAGAAACCTACAACATAGAACCAAATTTCTGAACATTCAATTTTGGCGCTCCCTATAGGATCGAATCGACGCATAGTGAGATTAATAATTGGTCCTTTCAATATATAATAGCATAGCTAAAGAATAATTAGTTAACTGCTGCTTCTCCTCCTTATCCAGTGCGGTGCCAATTGCTAGGCCTTGTCGAGCTAAAAGAACACCATGGTCATGCGCGAAAATTACTTATTGCCAACATCCTTCTATCCAAAATCGACTGTCCTACCCTCCTGGCGGTAATTTCCCTTTTATCTCCCATCCTATCGATTACGTGTCCGCCCACCTCTCCTTATACCCTTGCAACGCTCGCAGTTCTGCCAAAGTGATCCTTGGGTGCGGGCGCTATCGGATTTCAATTCCGTGGGTGATTTGTTTAACCACAATGTATCCTTTGCTATTTTCCGTTCCCTTGTTCTGTCTATCTCTTCCTAATGTGTCTTGTCTTTCTTGTTTCATTTCTTGTATTATTTGCCCCTATTAAACTTTATGTATTGACGCTATTGTATAGCCCTTTAGGTAAACAATATTGAAGAAATGATAATAATAATAAAAAAGTGTATATGGTACTGTTTTACGTCAACTAACAGCATAATGAACAAGGTCATTGACATACCGTGAACGTTTAACACTTTTACATCTAGCGGTGTCCATAGGTCATGGGCATTCCTTAATTGTGTTTAAACGGTTCTTCTCTCTAACGCATTTTTTGTACACTAACAAACTCTCATTAGTTCCTACATCGGCACTGCCAATCCTCGAGATCCCCAAAGCCACCCAACGGCTTTAACCTGTCCAAATGACTAGTCAGTTAGATAAATTGTAACCATTTATTAAATTTAATTTACCATTCCACACAGCCGTTGTGATGCAGAGCTTTTTGTACCACAGTATCAAAATGGACAGTGCTTCACATTTAGTTGCGAACTCCCATTTGCTGCCCCCATTGACCCTCCCGCACATCTCGCGGAGAAAGGCTCCAAAAACAACAGTCAATTTAGCTGGCTCCTCTTTAACAGTCGTCATTACTCGAAAACTCGTACGGTGCCTATATGTTTTCCGGCGTCATTTTTTCCAATCCTCATCAGATTTCATTTTTCTTCGGTTTTTTTTTATGTTCGTTTGCATGTAAGTGTGTTTTGTTTCTCGTAATGTTTTTTTTCCCAGGCAAAGCTTCTTCGCTAGCCGGGACCAGAAAGTGGAAAGTCTATTTCAATGCTAATGACCATTCGACGGTGTGGTCGATGTGGTGATGGTGGTGGTGCTTCTGCTGCTGCTGCCCCAAAGCTCCCCAAATCGACCGCAGCAAGCTCTCGAACTAACTCAAATTACCTGTCGTATCCGATTTATGGAGTGTCCATCGTGCAGACGCACGCTTCCGAACTGAAGCCACGTTCGTCGTTGGCTTTTCACCGACCACGCGAGAGATCCTCCGAGAACCGGCGCCATTCTCCTCATCCATCCCGGCAACGTGCCCGTTCCATTCTGAATGACATTTTTGAGCTCCCAAGCTGACAACCGCTCGGGTGCGGAAATGCAGAAAGAAGCCCGATGCAATCACGATGCAATACCAGCCATGGCAGAGACGCGAATGTGACCTTTTCCAGCCCCGAACGGAGATGCTTTCGGGGTTTGGAATCCTTTCCCGTAGACGACCTGAAGGGTTCAATTAAAGAGTTTCTTGCTCGCTGAAGGGCAGCTTTCGTCGGCTTTCGACTGCCGCACTCGACCCGCTTCTTATCGTGGCGCTCCAAGTGCACCAAGTGCAAGGCTTAACCCTAATGTTGGGCGCAGTATGAATCTTCACAGCGAGAGACACTCCTCTTCTAGCTGTTGTGGGCACGGCAGACAAGTGGAAGCGGAGGCAGAAGAAGGTGCTAGAAAGTGGGTATTTTTAGGACACAGCAAAAAAACGAAAGTACTAGCTCATCTTAATCTTATCGCATTTTTCAACGCACGATTGTGGTTGTGGCTCACGGAGTCACGGACGGGGCCAAACGAGCTTACACTTGGACCCGGTTCGAATGCATCTTGGTTTTCTAGATGCCATAATTGACAGCAAATCTGTACTGTGGAACGATGAGAATCTTTCAGTACGTGATCATGTATCTGCTGTCATATGCTGACAAACATGCAACAAATGTTTCTAGACTTATTGTTACCGCATAGTTGGATAGTCAGTCCTCACTATGGAGGCAAGTCACTGTGGGGGCAATAATATGTCTGTAACATATTAATACAGACTTTTAACCAAAATGACGCTTCATCTAGACTAAGATTAACTTCAAAATATCCTCTTCGTATTCGTGCGAATAGCATCGATCCCATTTTAAATGGCATATTTTTCACACGCAGCAAAGCATCACTAACCATTCACACCTCTGTTTACCGTTTTTTGCAACATTAACACTACACTAAACTGCGCTAATTGGGTATGCGATAGCAATTTGTTAGTTGTGAATGTTGGAATATAAAAAAACGCACAATCGCAAACCAGTGCCGGGAAGCCAATTTCAAACTTCTACCGGTTTTGTTAGTTCCTCACGGCCAATTGGCTACGGGAAAGATGCGTTCTCCGCTTTAATGGCGCAGCGCCGCAATGCAATCAAAATGTGTGCCGAGAGCCAAGATTTGCGTAACACTGCTTGTGCAAAAAATAAACATCACTTGATCGTGGATGCGCTACAGTGAGTAACACATTTTACGGCCGGCTTACCGGGCTGGTTTTGTGCAGCTGACTTTTAAACCATTTTTATTGCATTTTTTTTAAATAATTGCTCTAACTATCATGGTTCCACACTTATTCAATCAACAGAACCGAATGATTCGTCTGTTTATAGAGTAGTGCTAAATCAATTATTACACTACACATGTAATCTCCCGGAATCAATTTAAGTGAACCCTAATCCATACCCAGATAAATAAACACGTTTGCAGTTCTAGGCAGACCATTCTCAAACAGATGGTGGTGAACTAAGCCGAGCAACGACTGTAATCAACACGCCACGGCGCCAGAAATGCTGTTTACTTCGGTAGCGCATTTAGTTCCTTAATTAATTAGCTTCCTGCTGTTTCCTCGTTTCTATACACCACTTGCCTCTTGTTTGTGAGCTATCGGTAATTCTAACAAGAAAAAAAACTGGTTGCGATTAAAACTCTCCAATGAAAAGAATACAAAGAGCAAAGAAGAAAGTTCCGATTATGGACGTAATATGTTAACAATACGAATATTTTACAGATTTTAAACATAATCTTTGATTAAATTTTATAATGCTATGTGTTTGCTAAATGCTTTGGAAGTCTTTAGAAAAGAACACGCTTACCGGTACTAGTTGTTGTTGTTTGTAGAATTTAAGAGATTTTAGGTCTTTTGGATCTCTTTCGTCTCTTATCTGCAGTATTGTTCCAGTTTATTTTATTGTTTTGCATTTTATAAAAATTAATTACCGGTTATTGTACCATTAAGAGGAATATAGGTGAAATTTAAAGGATAATGGGGATAGGGAGGATTTAAAATTGTGAAAGAGTTGTTTAAGGTAGCTCAAACTTCTAAACCTCGGTTCCACAGGTGTTAGTAATTGTTGGACATGATCGTCAATAATTTTAATTAGCAATGGCATGTTGATGTACCCATTATAGCTCATACTGTTCCTGACCTTTCGCCATCTTCTTCTTCTTTCTTGGCCTAACGACCTCTTAGGTCATGCCTGCCATTTCTGGCTTACTAGACTTATTGTTACCGCATAGTTGGATAGCCAGTCCTCACTATGGGGGAACGGCCCAGATGAGACTTGAACCCCGGTCCTGCCGTGTGAAGACCGGCGCTGCTGTCGCATCTACCACCGGGCCGCCCCTTTCGCCATAATTGTTCGTATTATGGTTATGGTTTTCCGTTAAATTTTATGGCACAAATGCCATTTCTGGCCATTTTTTGTTTGTCGTGATTTATGGAAGATCCCCTGCATACATGTTTTTAGATATTTCGGAAACGGGATGCAGGGACGCTAACATCAAATAGGATCATTCTGGTCATGGCGTGTACTACGAGTAGGGATAAGGAGCGGAGATCTGTCTCGTAGACGTCGGGAGGAACCAGACAGCGGAATCATGGATAAACGCGCTGGAGCATCAAGTGCGTTCGAGAGGAGACAAGCGATAAAATAGGAACGGATATGGGAGCATCGCGTTCCGAATTCGAGACCGAATTCGTGTACCCGAAAAGAAACCGGCGCACGGCAACCCGGGTGAATTTCGTTGAACCCTTGCAATCCTATCCATCGCTGTGTGGCAAGCTGGTGACTATCCTACAGTAGCATGTTCCAATATTGCGCGAACCCAGCAGCAGTACAGTGATTTGAGGCAAATAGGATCAAGAATTTCAGAGGACGGACGGATTATAAAACCAAGCGTTTTATTAGCTTGATTGAGCATGTTCTCTATGTGATCGCTGAAAGACAGTTTTTCGTCAGCCAAACCCGGACATCTTTAGTAGAATTAACTCTACTCAATCTGGTTCCGACAAAAGGAATAGTCCCACAATATTTTGGAAGGCAAACGAACAAAAGATTTAACACAACGCTTATTTTGGCTATAACACCAGGAATCGAAGGAATTAAGGAAGAATTGAAGATTCAAACAATCAACGGTCGTGGACACAGGCATACAATGTTTCAAATCATCAGCATAGAGGAGACAGACAGTCGTCGAGGAAGAATGCTAACACAGTCATTTATAAACAAGCAAAAGAGATACGGACTAAGTACACTTCCTTGAGGTACGCCAAACAAAGCTTCAAAGGATTCGGAAAGGGAGTTGTGGAATTGCTTCTTCAACCGATAACACAGACTGACCACGGGTTGGACGTATGTAGAAAGTGGTCACTCATCTTACAACGTATAGTTGATATTGGTTGATTTTACTATGAAATCGTTATAATTTAAGTCTTGGTGTTGTTTTTCAATAGAAGCTATGATATTTTTTTTTTATTCATATAGAACGGCCTAATAGAAGCTATGATAATATGCTTTAAAATCCAATAGTGAAGTTCTTAGCAAAATAGTTTCTGAACCACCATATTTAAAAACAAAATTATTATACCCTTTTAAGGCTGCAGCATGGAACTAATGTTACATAAGCGTTCAAAAAGTGTTAAAAATTGAAATCAAACTTTACGAAGTGATTTTACTTATTTTAAATGAAAAATAATTATCGCTATAGCCATAACTGGTGCTATAACCATAACAAGGTACATCCATCCTAAGTTAAATAAATATTAACCGAGCTTTGGGATACTGCCTACATCAAATTGTACTTTAAAACGGAATCCAATAACAATTCACCGGCTTATTAGCACAATCGGTTCTCACACTACTAGCGATTATTAATGTCAGGGAGAACACTCTACCAAGCACATCGATTGCACACTACACACGCGGAAGATGTGTCCTTAAGCTGGCTCATCCAAAAAAACAGATCGATAGAAGAATTGTGCTTCAGTTACCACTCATCTCACTCACTTGCCGCACTCTTCGCATCACACTACTTGTTTGGATGGGGGGTTTTATCGCGAAACAGTTACACGATGACGCATAAATGGGGGTACCCGTTGCGTGGAAGTACGTATTGCCAAAAGGGAAACGCGAAAAATTCCATGACCGTGGTCAATATGCCGATTGCGATCCACACGTGGTGGAGATGTTTTCGCAACAACAAAAAATCCGAACGAGGTGAGATATCGATCAAACGGATATATCGTTAGTGTAGCAGGCAACGGTCAGGCACCGATTAAGCCATCGATCTGGTGCTGGGCTGGTGATCTATTACCGCAAAACCCGTTACCAGCGCTGGCGAGATTTTTGTCAAGGTGGTAGTGCAAATTGGACCCGTAACTGAGTAATGAAAGCACGAAACGAGTTGGACAATTATTTTGTGTGTGTGTTTCTGTTGCCGAAACTAACAAAATGTTCAACAATGACGTGCTTCGGGCAGAGGGATTTAATTACGGTTGACTCGCACTGAACTGGTTCGCTTGAATGGTCCAAAAGAATGATTAAAACCCGTTACCTAATAAGAGCAATCTTTGATAAGCATCAGATTTAAATAATTGGCAATCGGTTTTTGACCGAATCATACAACGCGAAAATCTGTATCATCGATTCAAATCTGCGCTCTAGCTGTTTGGTTTTTGATTTGACTTTTCTAAACACAACACGCATAAGCAGTAAACCATTATCTATTGATCTCAATACAACAGCAAAACTCCATTCCGGACGGTCCTTCAAGACACAGAGAGATTCTCAAATGACTCCCGGATGTGACATTTGATCCGAAAGCACAAAACACCACATTCACGTTCGATCGACAACTTCCGGCACCAAAACCACCAAAACGAAGATAGAGCAACCCCCTCACCAGCCTCACGGCACGGCAACACATTAAGGTCTTAAAAACCGCAAAAATGACCACCGCCGCAGCAAAAGCCAGCAAACAATTGCCCGAAAGTGAAGAAATCGTCACGAATCTTTTCACTTGCAGAATCTCTTTTCATTACTTCCGATTCGGACTGGGGAAAATTATCAAACCACCCAAAAGCAAAGCTCATTTGTGAGGACAATGGCGCGCCAGATACGATTTACTGTCCAACGCTTTTACTTTCACGCACCCAGCTAAGGACGATTTAACGTAATGATTCCAATTTTGGTAAAATGTAGGAAAAACCAACCGCTTAAACGCTTAAACGGCCATCGGACACTTCGGCCGAACGATTAGGCAAAGTTCCATCGGGATCATCAACAGTGGCGAGGGGTTAAATGGGAAGAAAATGGTGGGGAGAAGTTTTGTCGGGGTTGAAATCGATTCACCAAGGCCTGCCCGCAATGCCATTTGGAAAGCCCGCCAGGCAAAACTGTGATTGTAATGTAAGATTAATTAATAAACTCGCATTACCATTTTGATCATTAACCCCGGGTGCGCCATTACGGCCCTTTTGCCCGATCTCGAACGCAATCGCTGGGCACGCTGGGCATCCCTTTCTCCAGCAAACCCTTACATTACACAGGGTGCTTCCGGTTGCGGCAAAATGGGAAGTGAAGTTGCGCTTTTTTCTGGCCCCTACGAATCGAAGCGTTTATTTTTGGGGTAAGTAATCCACCAGGTACTTCTTGCAGCCGCTTCTTGATGCCGATGGCGGTACGAAGAAGAGAAATTGGTGGAACCATGCATTTAAAGATCGCTTTGTCGAGATCGCTTTTTTGTTGCCTCTGTGCTCGGGTGAGCTGCCGCCGCATGCCAACGCCAACGCGTTTTTGTTTTTCTCTCTCTCTGTTTGCTTAACATCGGAGGCCGCGTGCCGCAACCTGGTTTGCTTCTATATTTAATGACAAACAAACAATTCGATGCATAGATGCACCGTCGGAAGTGAACAGCGCAAAACAAAACCACAAAGTGTTTTCACACTTTCTCTTCTCCGTGGGGTAACCGCGAGAGACCCGTTCCGATTTGGAGAAGCCAAGCGCGTGAACGCAATATGGCACCCATGTACAGGAGCGTTTGATCGCCCAAAGGGACGTTTCTGTCCGAGTCCAACGAAAATTACCGATCAAAGGTAAAAACAAGAGACGGTATGTGCACACGGTAATGCGTGCCCGAGATGCGTTTGCCGTTTGTGGTAAACCATTTCCGGTACACATACATTCGGTCCCTCATTGGTCCATGGCTGCATGCGTTCGACGCATTTGTCATTTGTGCGATGTGTTTCGATTTGCTTTTCTCAGTCCTTGCCAGTAAACGGAAACTTTGAATCTGCATTTTTATGGTTCTGTTTTTTTCGCTATCGTCGCAAGTCTCACCATTAAGCAAAAAAAAAGAAATTATAGAGATAGGGTAAAATCCTCCAAGGGGACAAGACAATAAAAATAATTTTTGTTTTGACACCCCAACGTGAAGCACCGATAGCTACAGACCTACCCGGTTCGGTCGCGAGCAAATGTCGTTTGTGGGGGATGTCGTTCGGTTGGACGAAAAATTTCTATACAATCGAGCACTTTCAGCGACACTTAACGATACCAAGCTCTCCGAAAGAAAGATGTTTCTTCTGCAAATTGAAGAAATAAAACTTGCAACTCCGCTTGTGAAAGATGCATATCAGAGGTAACGCAATGAAGAGAGAGAGAACAAGGGGCACACGTGAAGTATATGTAGATTAAAGCAACGAAAAAACGGGTGTAAAAAGAGCATTAAAATATGAACTTCCGCGTACCGAAATTCCGCGTAGAAAGCGTCAGCTTTTGTAACGGGAAGACGCCAGCCACCAACAAAGAACACTTCACCCCGTGGTGGTGGATATTATGCATTGAATGTTTAGTCTTAATGATTCATCTTTACGCGGGAACATGGTGTTGAGATTCATGTACAGAATTTATGATGTTTCGTTCTGCAAATTACTAAACAGTTAGCGAAATTGCTAGTTTCTAGCATTGAACAGAACATCAGTCCGGTGTCGTAATAGAATGGAACATAAAACTTGGAAGAACCTGCAAAACAAATCTTCAACACGATCAGAAGTATGTTAGTGTTTTTAGCAACTTTCATTTTGAAGCAACACCTTCCAACATCTGAGAGCTAGTTGGAGTATAAATAAGTTCGTGCGGTCTCACAATACAACCGTCGTTAATTATTCAAATTTGATGTTTGTGCAATCTGGCAACACTGCTACTTTGAAGTGTCATCTTCAGGTTCTCTTTGCCCCTAGCTTTCATTTTGTTGAAATGTTAACAAAACAGCGCCAAATAAAGCGTTTTAACGGGCAGTTCTCCTCCGTTATTTTTGGGTGAGCAAGCCGACTGCCAGGGGGCGGCCCGGTGGTGTATCCGATAGCGGCGCCGGTCTTCACACGGCAGGACCGGGGTTCGAATTCCGGTGGACCGCCTCCCCGTACGCAGGACTGACTATCCAGCTACGGGTAAAACTTAGTCACAGAAAGCTAGCAATAGCAGGCCGAGACCTCAAGAGGTTGTAGTGCCAAGGAAGAAGAAGAAGAGAAACCGACTGCCGAAAGTCATAGAATATTAGTGGAAGTGTTTGGTGACCATGCTCTTTCTGAAAGAATTTTGCTTCAGAGGACGAAGAACGCTGCGGACGCTGCCTGTGAAGTTTGATGATGCAGAACTCGCTAGCAACGCAGGATAAAGATTCGTTGCAAACGGCGTTGGCAGTTACTTATCAAGCCATTTGTCAAAGGTTGAAGGCAATGGGAATGATCCAGAAGATTGGACATTGAATTGAAGCCAAGGAAAATTGAGCGCCATTTGGTCACCTGCGATCAACTACCTCCAACAGCAATATCGAAAGGGTTTTTCGTCATCGCATTGTGACTGGCGATGAGAAATGGGTGCATTACGATAACCTCAAACGTCGTGCAACATATGGATACCCTGGCCATGCCCTATCATCGACACCCAGGGCCGAATATTCATGGCGCGAAGGTCATGTTGTGCATTTGGTGGGATCAGCAGGATGTGGTGTATTACGAACTGCTAACAAACAGAACCAAACGATTACAAGTGATGTCTACAGACGACAACTGATGCGCTTGAGCCAGGCATTAAAATAAAAGCGACCGCAATACGCCAAAAGACATGACAAAACCATTTTACTGTATTGCTCAACCACATGTAGCAGCATCGGTGAAAAAAATATTTGGAAACACTTCAATGGCATATTCTACTCTACATGTACAGCCCAGACATTGAACTTTCTGATTACCATCTGTTCCGATCGATGGAACATGACCAAGCTGGGCAGTACTTCTTAAATTACGAAGAAAAAATGGAAAGAACCATCTTTTTTTGCGAAGGTATCTGTAAATTGCCACAAAGATGATCAGCAGTAGTAATAAACGATAGAAAATACTTTGGATGTAGAAATAATCATCATTTTTTCATAATAAATCTTTGAAATTCGCTAAATAACCACACGAACTTATTTATACTCCTGATATCTCCCAGAAAAAACCCTGACGGTGTTGTCACGTGCTTCACACACGCAGCAAAAAAAATCGGGTTTTGGAAAAAAAATCTCGCCATCTCAATGAGGCCTTTTCCATGCTGCCGCGAACCATACTTCACGTACTCAAGTCGGTTTTCTTCACGCAAAAAAGCGTTTTTTTGTGATGCAAATTTTGACATTCGAGCAAAAATAGGGTTAATTCGCACTACACGCACAATAAGTGCGTGTGTGTGCGAAGAATGTGTGGCGCATTGTGGTATCAGCTCGAGTGGATTGGGCGGAAGTGTGTTTTTCTTGTTTTCTGATTCTCCCCACACCAATTTGCCACCAGTTTTCCTGGTCATCAACACAGCACACGCACACCCAACTAGCTCACTAGCGCAAAAGCCCACTCGAAGCTTTTCTGTTTTTGTTATTTCCTATACCTCTCGTGTTGGTTGTAGCTTTATGCTGATCTTTAAAGCACGGATCGAAGAGGGCATGACTAGTGTAGGCAAGCAACTAAATCATGTGCGCTGGAAGTACCACAACTTCGAAAAGCGAGAGAGAGAGAAAGAGCATCCAAGATCCAAGATCCAAGAGCATAAAAGTTCATTGCATTTGAGAGATTCAGAGAAAGGAGCATAAGTTTTCACCTCACAATTGCAACACGACTAAGCTAGATGATCATCATTCGCAACCATAGATACACTGCACTCGATCCTTTGTACTAGCGGCTGTGATAGTGCACACACACGTTGCAGAAGCAAGAGCGAAAGAAGCGATCACACTCGACGGCGAAAGAGAGGAAGAAAGTAAGGTTAGAGAAGGAAAGCACAAACCGCCTAGTATGCTTAGAGCGCGTTCTCTAAACTAGACGCGCACTCTCACGCCGTCAAGAAAGAAATTATGCTGCTCCATCTCTGTTCTGCACTATTCGCGTATCTCGTTTCGCTCGGTTCCGTTTCATTATCGCTCAGCATACCCGCGCCGCGAATCATCATCAGCATCATCGCCCCATCATCAACCAGATCGCTGCTAAGATTGAGCATTTTCCCGTCTCTCTTTCATCTTTCTTTTCATTCACTGCCCCATCCATCTATCTCTATCGTTGCGCATTACTATTACGGATCTCCTTTTCCTTCGCTGCACTTCCAACGATCGCGTTGGATGATCGCGGGTGTGAGCGCGCGCTTTGGCGTATTTCATTCATGGCTTACGTTTTTTTTCACTTTCCGTCCCCTTGCTTTTCTCTTGTTGTACCCACACACACACACACAGCAACTCTGCATGCATGGTTCGCGAGGTTCATTCGTGTTCATTCGCGCGGCTCAACCGTTAGACCACTTTCCCACTCTCGCAATGATTATTTCAAGATGCCCAGGCAACTCTGGAGCTGGAGAAAGAGCGCCAGCATAAGCGCCATCAGCAGCATCGTGATGATGATCGTCATCGTCAGCAGCAGCACTGCCGTCATCGAACCGTCAAGCGTCGGCACAAGCTAACGGAGCACACTACCATGTTCCCAGGGCCGGATGGTTCGATTCGACGGCCTCGGAAACCCTGGACGGTGGACCGTGCACCTACCGGGCTTTCAGTTTTCCAGCTGTCGTTGGCCAGTGTGCACGTGCGCGCGTCCCGTCGTAAGTTGTACCCGAGACTCATTCGCTCGCATAATCCACGCTCCGGTTACCAGTGAACGATTTTTGCACTTGGACAGCGGAGAAAATCGGTTTTTCCTCTAAAGAAGCGATTTTAGAGGTTCAGTGTTTTAAGTGAGTGATTTATTTCTTGTTGCCCCAGCTCAAAATAACAAACCGATTCCTGGTTGACAATGTCAGCAAAGTGATTCTGAAAACATTTAATACAGAGTAGTTATCTTTTAAAAAAGTTTACCCGTGCTAAAATCGTGCTCTAATGCAATTGTTTCTTCGTGCTAACTTCGTGTGCAATAATCTGCTTAAAAAAGTGAAGCCAGCGTAACAGAAAACAAGACCAAACAAGGATAAGGTTCCAGCACTGCTCGTCGTGTCTGCGTAGTTGGAAAAGCAAACAACGTTACAAAACAAAGTGTGGTGAAGAGAATTCTTACACAGTGATCTGTTAAAAAAAAACCTCAGCAGCATAAAACGTTCAACCTAGCGATTAGTAGTTGGCAGAAACGAGCAGAAAGGAGTGTAAAGAAAATCTACCCAGTGAACAACACACAAGGTAGGTTTGGAGTTGCCACTGATCAGAACCGTGCAGAACTCGTTTTGTTAGTGGTAATGAAACACAATGTTCTTACCATACTTTGACACGCATCTTGAAGTGATCGTCGACAGGCTAGAATTATCGATGGGCCGAATCTTAATTAATCACCTCTTGTTGCATGTTGCGTTGGTGGCGAGATTTAAGCAAGAAAAACGATAAAAGGCTATATTCAATTGCTAGCGCACTTAAGATGCGCTTTAGGCAACGATAATGGGCAGCTCGTGCAGAACAAACACCAGAGTGCACGATCACGATAGTAGAACAATTACAATTCATAATTAAACTGCTCTAGCGTCCAGTGTTTTCATGGGTTTTGGTGAACCGAGTGTGGTAAAAAGGTTGAACCATAAATCCGGGGAAAAAAACGAAGCACACCAATAAATCCGACGACCGGTTGCTTTTCCTGTTCCGTTTTTCCGCATTGGCATTAGTTTATTGCCCACACCACACCTTACAGCCTTCGATTTCATATCAGCTACGGGTGGTCGTAAAGGTTGTAATGGTAAACGATCGTCTCACGATGATACCACCACTTCTTGCGTGTGGTGGAGTTATAATTGTTCAACGATTGTTTTTTTTTATTGTGCGCCATAAACGATAAAGAAAAGGATGTCATCGGTCAATTACAAATTGTTGTTCGTGGGGCATACTGATGCTTATCACCGTAAAGTAATCCAATTTTAGATTAGCATGCAAAACCAGTAAGAAATTAATTAAACCTTCCTGCTGCAGGCATACATGACCAAAGGCATACATTAATCCACTCACATCAAAGAACAGCTCCACCTCTAGCTTAGCGATACTCTGCATCAAGGGAAGGCAAGTTGTAATGACAAAACATAAAACTCTTGCCCAGAAAATGAGGATAAAAACAGGCGGTTCGATCAATTTTGTCTCATTTCCCTAGCACACGGTCCCCTGTGCCTAGAACCTAGAAGTTAAGCGACGAACCCCAACAAACAACCATCTTGTTTACGCTTTCAACCACATCGTTGGTTCGATATTCTGGTTAAATGTTTCCTAGCTTTCATCACATCACCCGATAGCCAGCCGGATGATACGATCTGAGACCAAGGGAGCCGATTGCGGTGTGGTTCATTCGATGTAATGCGGCAGAAAATTGACTTCTTTAGGCAGCGGCCGGTGACAATGCGAGCAAATTGTTCCCGATGTGTCGAATCCGATACGCGGCGAAGTCGACTTGCATGTTGGGCAAGTCGAATTAGATCTAAAGCAACGCTTGGGCCACAATTCTAGATGTCTTTCCAACAAAACAACAAACTGCACAACGAAAACGGGGTTTGTTGAGTGCATTTGGGTTGTATTTTAATACAATTTATTCCATTAAAAGAGGCTTTTGCAATCGTATTTCATTTCATTTTTAATTTAAATACTAAAGCCAGCTCATTATTATGCAAAACACAACAACGAACCATAAAAAAAGTTTATAGCTTTATGTACTGTGTTGTTGGTGCTCTCAGGCTTATGGTTATCAAACTTTAAGTCAATTATAAAAAAAAAACACACAAACGATCTAGACATAATAGCACTTTCACTCGTTCACAAACTTGGGAGACTTAATTAAAAGTCCGCCGAGTGATAAACCAGTATAACGATGAATAATTTATGCTTTGCGGACAAGCAATAGTTTGGCAAGCGTTTAACAAAACCAGCAACCAAGAGGACAACCGTGTTAATAGATGCTTCAATATTCTGTTTTTGGTAAGCTTTCACCCACTTTTCGGAAGCTGTGAATTGTTTGCAACTAGTTGCTGCTCCCCGGACAGTTTGCTGCTCCAACCTGCGTATGTAAAACTGGTCATATCGCCGTAAAACGGACCATAAATTCGTTTGCCGATCGTAAAAACCGATTCCGCACGGTCCCCCACTGTTTCTCTACGCTCGCTCGATCGCGCCGAAGTTCATCGCTCATTGAGCAACTCTTAAAAGCATCCAGATTGCCAAGAGATTTCGGTTTTCTTTATGGTTTCAAATCGATGATGCCGTGGCACCAGTTTTCACCAGATGGTTTAACAAGTTCTGCTGAGCAAGGGGGCCCACTTTGTTTACGACCCTGTTAATCGATCCGTGGAAACTGTGTTTGTTCGTGCGGTAGGTCGGTCTCGGCTGATCCATTTCCCGGCATGCATATTCAACGATTAATGCCACTCGATATTTGCACGGCAGTTTTCGGGTAGTAGCCGATTGAGGCTAAGCGTAGCGTTACATGCCCGGATCGAAGCTTACGATTTTGGGGTAATAAACAGTACAACGAGCTTCACACAAGCTGCAACAAGCACTACCCCGGACATTATTGGAATTGTCCCCGATTTTAGACGAAAACAAAAGACGGAAGAAACAACATTACCCGAATCCGGGGAAAAAAAAAAGAAATTTCAATGCTGCTGCAAGCGACGAAACCTCTCGTTTTTGGTCTGCACAAGTACTTGCCGCATAAATACTCTTCTCCTTCATTTTCTTCTTCTCTCCCCTGTTTCCTAACCGCAGCCAACAACAACAACAACAACAAAAAAACACAAATGTATCGTTCAATCGATCTTCGATTTTCCGAATCTGTGTTGGTTTCCTTTTTGCTGCCTATGGCAATATTTTCCGGCGTTCCGATTTTCCGCACCGACGCCGTTTCTAAGCTGACATCAATTGTTTCGATCCGAGGGGCTGACATCTGATGTGGTGTTGCGCGCTCGATCAATGAAAGCAGATGACCGAATTATAATCCCATCGAACAAATGACGCATGGGCAAACGATTGTGCGATTCGAGGGCAAAAGCAACACCTTTCGTCAATTGTGGCGCTCAATTTTCGCACACTATTGACCGCTATTGAGCGTAAAAGTTGAATCAACAACAAAAAATCCCCCGGCCAGCAGACTCAAACAAAAAAAAAAACAGTATGACCGCATCCGATGTGAGTGCGCCTTCGTGCGCGCGATAATGCGAAAGTTTAGCGATGCGGTGCCGGTGATTGTGCCATAGTTTTGCCGCTTTTGCCCGATGTACCGCTAGTTTGTTTGGGTCGAGAATAATAGGCAAAAGGGTGCAATAGACGGTCACGAGTGCGTCAGAAGAAGGAAAGCACGAATGCTTTGCTGCAAATAGTTTTCTCACACGTTAGACCGTGTGGAAAGCAACGAAAAAAAAAACAGGGGTGAAGCAATTTGGCACTGTAAAGCGAGGAGACGCAAAAAAATGGCCCCAAAATAATGCCAAAACTAAAAAAAACTGACACATAAACCGTAACACCCATAAAGAACATTCACGGTTACGGTGCATGAAGATCCGTCAATATTTGCCACCGTCGTTATGTTTCGGCACATTTGCTTCTTGGTGAAAGCTGCAACGGGACCAATTGACGCTGACAAATTCTTCCCAGTACCAGTAACTGGTGTGTATCGAGGCCGACCACAAGATCAACCCCACCGGATGATCGGTTTATGACGCTCGAACAGTTTTGTACCCACAAAACCCTGTAGAAGATTCACCAAAATTCGCCCTCGTTTATGGTCGAAAGGTGTCAAATACGTTATGCAAACACAGACCACACCAAAGCCAAACAACAACTGTTAACCTAAAGCGACGAGTGAAATGAGACTTGCAAAATTGGGGTATGATTTTGAAGCTAATCAAATGGTCCTCCTTTTAGAAAATGGTAAACAATTTAACGGCACACCATTTGGCATTATGGCACGTGTTTTAGTGAATAATTTCTCGGCTTTATCTCCACGCTTTAGGATTACTTTTAATCTGTTCGTGCAAGCCTTTCAACCGGACAGAACCGGTAGCCATTAGAGGAAGGAAGAAAATGTGTAACAGTTCCTTCACGCACCTATTCATCATCCGGTAACACACACACAGACACTGGATGATTACAATTTTAATAACTGTTTGGCAAACGGTCACTCGGTGAAGGTGGAAAACATGATAACACTAAGAGCGCTCTCTTCATGCTCTTCCGGAGGCATCAGTTTAATTAGTCTGGGTTTTTAAAAAAATCACAAACCACCTACCCCGACAAGACATAAATCTTTTGCGCGAAAAACATTAAAATGCGACTGTAACCAGCAACGGTACAGTAGTTTGATATCGTTCCGTATTATAATCATTTGTCGGCAACGGCACACTACTTCTACGGTCGGAGCACAACACTCGATACGAAACACCTTTTTCGTCATGGGATTTGATAAATGCACAAACCGAGCGGCATCCACCGTGAGCGTGGCAGCAAACAAAACGAGATTCTGGACAGCTTTGTTGTTTACCCTTTTTTTCAACTTCCACTCCCGACCGTTGCTTGTTTGCTTTTCCCTCGACGCTGTCCCTGCTTTGGAACATTTTGGGGTTGAAATGATGCTGCTGCTGCTGCTGCTGGTGAAGAAGTATTGCTAAGGAGACTTACTGCCTAGCGAGAGTAAGACATTCCAAGCGAGAGTCACAGCAGCCCAATGAAGATGTTGTTCTTCGGCTGGTGGAAAGCTGGTGGGTTTAAGGCACAATCATGACAGCTAAATGAAAAGATAAAACAACCACTGGCTTAGGATTGCAACCCAGGGCCTTATTAACATAATGGCGGGGATTGTTTTCTGTTTAGCCAAGAGATAAGATCGTGGTGTGGATCCCAAGTGCTTTAGCGGGTTTTTGTGTAGAATTTTGTTTTACTGTGTATATACAAATTCAGTTGTAGGGATTTGAATTTCCTTTTTCAAATTGTTTGTTGTATTTAAAAGTGCATTTTAATAGTTTTTTTCTAAGCTTATTAAGCCCATTTCCACACCAATTTCTCAAATGTAATCAAATGTCATTTGCTATAATTTACACCTCTGCCACTAGCTCAACGAATGTTTTATGGCTTTATGATTTATGCAAGCGTTCATCAGCTTCCATTCCCATTCCGGTGTGGTACAAACACAAATGCACACACACACACACACAACTCTTGCCAAAGCAATGTTCCCAGTTATTCCCTGCAGCCAATCTCGAACTGGTTGGTCCCACTTTCAGTTTTTTTGTTTCTGCCTTACACACCCCAAATTATGGCGATCCGAGGCGAACGAACCACCCACTGCCACGGCCATAATCATGATCATCATGATCATAAAATTTATCTCACCAATTCGATGATCTTGCACCGATGTATAGGCACGGTTCCTCACGCTATCCCGCCCTCCCCGAAAGGCTGTGAGAATGGGGGAGAGATTGCCGGGTGTTGCACCACGCGGATAAAGCCGAGACCGACTCACCCGCGCACCCGGACACTACACTACAGCGTGCTGGAAAAATCCAATTTTCCCATCCCAAAACAACCGGCCAAATGCCAGCAATGGCCCGGAACCATATTCGGCAGCAGCTAACTGCAAAACTTCGAAAATCTAACCGCTGCATGGCTAATTGCGGCTTCGCCCTCGCAAGTGATCGCGAGATTTTTTGGTTGCTCTTTTCCGCGAGCTGTTTTCCAACCTCGAATGCCTCGCAGCTGAGAAACTGTGCGAGAAATTGTGTGTTGAGAGTTCGGGCTTGGTCCCGCGAAAGGCCGTCGACTTTTGCTTCCATTTCAAATAGATTTTGCATCTTTATTTGTGAAATATAATATACATATTATAAACTATTTTAGAGAAGCTACAAAACTTCATTGGATGCGTTTTAATCAGTGAGACATAAAACCATCTTATCATCTTGCACATCCCCTACCATAAATTTAATGCTCATTAACTCGTCACGATCGAACCGTAGAACCATTTTTCACCACGTACGACGTTTCCTGTTCCACCTACCCGGGGCTTATGCTAACAAGAACCTAACCTCGAAAGCAGCCGCTAACGAGAACCATCCAACGACTCGATACCACTCGAGGGCCCAAACATGATCACCAATCGATTACGGCACGCAATCATGGGCTGATCGCTGGCGCCCATTTCCCAGCGCATCGATGAGCGCGATTTTCCCATTCCGGTGTGGTACAAACACAAATGCACACACACACACACACAACTCTTGCCAAAGCAATGTTCCCAGTTATTCCCTGCAGCCAATCTCGAACTGGTTGGTCCCACTTTCAGTTTTTTTGTTTCTGCCTTACACACCCCAAATTATGGCGATCCGAGGCGAACGAACCACCCACTGCCACGGCCATAATCATGATCATCATGATCATAAAATTTATCTCACCAATTCGATGATCTTGCACCGATGTATAGGCACGGTTCCTCACGCTATCCCGCCCTCCCCGAAAGGCTGTGAGAATGGGGGAGAGATTGCCGGGTGTTGCACCACGCGGATAAAGCCGAGACCGACTCACCCGCGCACCCGGACACTACACTACAGCGTGCTGGAAAAATCCAATTTTCCCATCCCAAAACAACCGGCCAAATGCCAGCAATGGCCCGGAACCATATTCGGCAGCAGCTAACTGCAAAACTTCGAAAATCTAACCGCTGCATGGCGGACGGAAGATCGAAAACTGCGCGATCTAATTGCGGTTTCACCCTCGCAATTGATCGCGAGATTTTTTGTTGCTCTTTTCCGCGAGCTGTTTTCCAACCTCGAATGCCTCGCAGCTGAGAAACTGTGCGAGAAATTGTGTGTTGAGAGTTCGGGCTTGGTCCCGCGAAAGGCCGTCGACTTTTGCTTCCATTTCAAATAGATTTTGCATCTTTATTTGTGAAATATAATATACATATTATAAACTATTTTAGAGAAGCTACAAAACTTCATTGGATGCGTTTTAATCAGTGAGACATAAAACCATCTTATCATCTTGCACATCCCCTACCATAAATTTAATGCTCATTAACTCGTCACGATCGAACCGTAGAACCATTTTTCACCACGTACGACGTTTCCTGTTCCACCTACCCGGGGCTTATGCTAACAAGAACCTAACCTCGAAACCAGCCGCTAACGAGAACCATCCAACGACTCGATACCACTCGAGGGCCCAATCGATTACGGCACGCAATCATGGGCTGATTGCTGGCGCCCATTTCCCAG
>KZ062191.1:185656-198675 GCA_002091835.1 Anopheles maculatus
CGGAAGAGCCAAATTTATGAGCTCAATCGAACTGCTCATTCGTCGGAAGCGGGCGCACACATATTTTATACCACTCTTGACACCTGCTCTTCTAGCAAAGCTGCCATTCCTGTGCGCCACTCTAGGGGTAGGTTGAAACAGGTTTGGCTTAATGTGAAAATTCTTACCTCAATTTGTTCGAACACGATCCGAACACCGACACCTTTTCACTGACGCTCGTATTTCCGGCCTTTCGGAGCTGTTCAAACCAAAAAGAGAATGCTCTGGTAGGATGATCACCTGGCCAGCCGATCGGTGTGTGTGTGTGTGCTGTGTTTATTGCCCGTTTATATCCATTCGATTTGATTTGAATTTTATTTTTCAAATCTGGTGAAAGCACTCAAATGGGCTGCTCCGTATGAGACTCGGAAAATAGGATACTGTGAAGTAGTGGCCATAAATAAAATACGTTTGCTACTGCTGCACTGCTAAACGCTTGCAGCCATGCTGCGCTCGTAAAATAAGGCGTAAGAGGCGAATCCATAAAAGTGTCCATACAGCTGTAACGTGAGCAGTTGAGAGTTCTTATAGCAAACAACCAATTACCGAACGCATTATGGCCTCTTGACCTAGGTTTTGGACAGCAGCATTCGGCATCAAACGTGTATCTTCGCTGCATCCATTCGCTTTCTTGCCAGCCGCCATACTTCACTCGAGCAGGTGCTATAGAAGATGCTGCGGAAATCTTTCCAGCCCTGTTGGAGCTGTGATTTATTACCCCCTCGGTGCAATAAGGGCACTGGAACTTGATGGTGTTTTGTGCACGGGAAATGTAGGTCGAAAAAAAACGCTTTCATCCCTAAACGTTACTTGTGCTCAGTTTAAAAGGATTTAAATGCATTCAGTTGAAAGTTTTTTCTTGAGCTGAAGTTTAAGGTAAACAAATGATGAGACATCCTGAACAATTGGATAGTTTTAAACAGCGAAAAAAAATAAGTGTAATCAATTAACGCATATTCCACCAAGCAAAAGGTTCAACGGACGGAAACCAATCTGAACGCTTCATCATCGTTAGCGAAAACCAAACCAAGCAAAAAAAAACAGAAAATTGCACCAACCACCCTTGCCCTTGCCAAAAACAATCAACGGCGGCCTAATTAATATAGCAACTACAGCATAAAAACGCCAGCAAAGCTCACTACTTCACGGCAGTAATTACACATTTCGGGGATGTAGGCGGGTGTAACCCTCGAACCCCAGTTCCAACGCTAATTAAAATGTCTACCACGTGTGAAAATGGGGCGTTTTCCGGTTGACCTACCGACCGATCTGTCGATCGTGTGATCTACAATTTTTCCGGGCCGCCCCATTGGGAACGTAACACCGAACTTTTGTTTTGATTTTTTCTTATGTTGTTTGGTGTACATGTAATTCAATGACTGTTCCATTGAATAACGCGCAGGGTTGCTCATAATTAAGGGATAGAAATGGTGCCCCCCCCATCCCGAGCTGGGTTGTACCAACTCGAAACGAACAGGGCAAGGTGCTCATTTGACTTTACGCCTCAATAAGGCCAGCGCGCTAGAGTTATAGCCTTTACAGACGAACAAACCAAAAAAAAGATCAGTAAAAGCTCACAAAAAACTCCCCAATTCCACTTAACGCACACGAGGGCACACTCAGGCACGCGACAATTGCCAACAAACAGGAGGGCGAACCAGGATTCCTAAAAAAAACACCTTTCAACAAGTTGTGCTCGATTTAAGCTGCTGGCGCCTTCTTATGGATGCGAAAAATGCGATCAATTCGTTCCATCCAACCAGCCAACGACCCGCCCGAAGCGTACGTACGCGTGCCTACATATCGGAAACTCTCGCGACGATTACGTACCTTGGAAGAGGTTTTGCACGTTGCTGTAGAAGCAAGAGCAGAAAAAAGGCTTCCACTCAACCAGCCGACAGCATGACATGTCAATTAAGCAACTAGAGTACGCAAATGGATCTCGATCTGGAATGGTGATTCCGACGACCTGGCAAAACCCCCGATCGTACTGACAGGCTGGGGACGACCGTGGTTACGCTTCAGCTAGACCGGTACACGCCAGTGTGCGGAAGTAACGATTTGATGTGTTACTTACGCGACGAAACCGAGAGAAATGGGGATCAGGTCGGTGCTGACCTGAAAATTGACTAGAAGCTCCCAATGTAGGTCACTGTCGTCGATCAGGTTGGCTTGTTTTGCTCAAAAAATGTCACCCCACCAATTTCGGTGCGTTGACAGCGTTTATTTTCATCGCTTTCGCTTACATTTTGCGTCAGTTTTACAACTAATTGTACAGAGCATAGAAGAGAGAAAATTAAGATATCAATATATTTAAGCACCCTCAAGAAAGCTTGGGAAAAGTGACTCTTTGTGAGATAGAATACAACGATAAGAAACGTTAAGCAGTACACAAACTGACCGTTTTAGACAACCGTTACAAGCTCCATAAAATAGCCCAAATTAATAGCAGTTGTCCCTCCCACGAAACCCATTCCAGCTGATGAAAATTAAAACATAATGCCTCGCATAGCTTCATTTCACAACCCTTGCGCTCATTATCTTATCGTAATGGCATCGATAAACGGTGCGTTTTGACTAGTGTCCAAAAGGCTCCCCCTCTTGAAGATGGACGACTATGAACGATGTCCCGATAAGAATGGCGCGCGTAAAGCCTTATCCTCAAAACGTGTCTACAAAATGTCTGTTTCTGGTCCCTTTTCACCCCCTCCCCATATTTATCTGTTTTGTTCCATTGGCTCTAATCGCGGCCGTGATCCACAAAAATCTACAATGGCGGTTTCTCATCGTCATCATCATCATCATATTTCTTAACAGCCCAGACTAACCTATAATTTTGTTCTCTATTTACCTTTGCTTTCCGACATTGCAGAACGTCCCAGTGGAAACGTTCCCGTAGATTCCCTCAGCCGGTGGAAATTGCATCGCTCGCTCGATCTCTCGGTCTCTTCTCGAGGGCGCAGTAAACTCCGATTCAAGATACGGACTGTTTCATTATTTCATCCGACCACCCCCCCCAAAAACGCTCTCGTGAGACAATGTGGAACTGTTAAGCCCGGTGACTGTGTGCCCGTGAGTGTCTAGTGCGTCACCTTTCAACTGTTTGCTAAAACTGCACCTATAAAAAAAACCTGGCGCTGCAGCGAATATAATTACCGAAGTCGTGAAAAGTGTCATTCCGTGGTTGCGCATCTCTCGCATTTAGATCGGCATCTCGTGCAGCCCTTTTAGCGAAATGGTGACCTGTCAAAAGTGGATGGTACTGCTGGTAAGCTTGCAGCTGCTAGTGGTGGGAACGCGAGCGATACCATCGCCCGGTAGCATGAAGCCGGCGACCCAGACGGATGAGGACGCACCGAGCGCACAGCTGGACTCCGACACCGGTGACGATCGTGAGCTGAAGAGTGATGATGACGGGTACGATTTTCTGTCGATCGATCAACTGTTCCTCAACAATCCACAGTATCGACAGCTGATCAGCGATCTGCAGGCCCATACCTTCGGTAGCAACTGGCGCCGGAAGCGTGACGTTGCCGAACACGAGCTTCCCGACGCGTTTCGTAGCGAAGAGTCGCTAAGTTCAACGCGTGCATCCACCGTACCGACGACCACGAGCACGGCCACATCCACATCGGCCGCTGTTTCGTCTAGCACCGCGGCAGCAGCACTCGTGACCGATGTAGCATCGACCCGAGACATCACAGCGTCTTCGACCGCTTCCGAACTACCGAAAGCGGCCGCCCTAACTAGCACACCCTCCAAGTCCAAGGAATCACCCAAGGAAGTAACGAAACCCTCCACAGCTAGCTCAACCAGCGCGACTAGCAGCAGTAGCAGCAGCACTACCACAACTGCCACTACGTCAAGCTCCGTCCGGGGAAGCTCTACCGTAGCTACCAGCGCCTCGTACGGATCGTCCGGATCAACGGAAGCTCCCGTCGCACGTAACGCCACCCTCGAGATGACTACGGCGGCCGCACCGATCCGGGCCAGCACACCGCGCCGGCTATCGCACAAAAACAGTTCGAACAAAAACAAGAACAAGCTGTCGGCTGCCGTTGCTGCTGCCCAAGCGGCTGCCAGCAAACCCACCACCAGTGCGTCCGTCGGACCGAGCACGGTCAACGTCAACAAGGTCAGTGTCAGCAGCAATGCGGAGGCGAGCAGCAGTAGCAACCAGATCCCGCAGCAAACACCACCGGCTGTAGCGATTCCGGCTCCAGAAAACGGAACCGCCGCCGGACCGGCCGGGAACAACAAAGATAAGGTAAGTCTACGATGAGATGGCGAATTTGAGCTCTCCTATCGTCTATCGTCGTTTAAAAAACAATCGATTCCTCTACTTTACGTTACCGATCCAGCGATGCTGCGGCCCACTGCGGTGTGTCTTTCGTGGAATGCGTTGTAATCGTCTAGCATTTTAACCCAATTTCGAAACCATTTCTTAATCTCCAAGGGACCGAATATCGTAGAACTAAACGAAGACAAAATTCCCGCATGAGGTAATGCGATCTAGTGACCACAAGTGGTGACTTTGTTGGAGTTCCCGCGCTCTAGAAATCAGAGCGACCTGTCGAAACGAGAACGCAGCAAAAACAAAAACCTGGTCAGATGACACGGCAGGTCAATCGGGAAACGGGACAAGTTGCAGTCAGGTTCTCACAGTGTACGAACGCTCGTAGGCTCGTAGGTCGTAAGCAGTTGTTCTGGAATGTACTTGCCGTGCCTTTACACGAGAGCGAATCGTACCTAGAGTATGTCTTGTGTGCTTTTTGTTGACACTGAAGACCCAAGCTATCAAGTACCAGAAGACTTAGTTCTAAGTTCATACCGTTGCACCATAAAATGGAGCATTTTTACTGCACCGAGCAAATTATTACAACATTCTCCAGCATTCAATCTCACACCACGATCGCGAGAACAACTTAAAGCACTTACAACCGTCCGCAATCGTTGCCATAAACCGTCTAATGAATTGCCGCATCATCTCCGGCGGTAACAAATTTAGAACAAATCAGCTCATAACAGCTCACCTACATATCGCATCGGTCCATTCTCAGTGCAAAAGTAGGTTGAACCTGTGCACTATGCTGTTGCGTTGTGTGGATGGTATTAAATTTATGGCCCCACACCGTTCATTCCGATGAAAGTTGTACCTGGGAACGTGCGGGCAACATTCTTCCGCAACTCAACAACCTACAGGCAGCATGGTTTGTCGGTAAGAGCGTTTATTTTTGCAAAGCCCCCCAAACACACACCCAACCGGCTAGTCTGGACGGCTTTGGACCTCGGATCTAAGCTAGCTGCCTGTCAAGGGTGAAGATGAAGAGCGGAAAGTACTACAGCCGACTAACTGCAAACAACGTTTCGGTTCCGTCCGTGTACCGTACCCGTTTGCAGCCAGCTTTCTCCACCCAGCATCGTCGTACTTCCATCTCGTTAGCTCTGCGTATCGAACGGTTCCTTAACGGTTTATTCGAGCGAACGAATCGAGCAGCCGAAACCAAACGCGCACCTATCGGTTGGGTCTCTGGAAACGTGAAGCATGGAAAGCTCTGCAGTGTTGCATTTAAGATAAAACCGAGCGAGCTATTTTGGACGCCATCCACTCCGCTTGTCAAACGGTTGGAGCACGATCCCCCGAACGGTCTAATGCAGTGTGAATTAATCAAGAAACTCTTCCGCAGTGGCCAGCAAAACACTTCCTCGAGCAGAACAGCTCCATTACCGCTTCAGCCTAAAGAAAGTGCCGCCATCACGCGATCCCTTGCAAAAGATCCCTTGCGCGATACGCTAATTAATCGAGCACCTTTAAGGGCGTCCCCCAGGGGCATGTTACGATCGAAATAAGGGGAATAGATAAATCTTATGGCTTCAATCTGCGGAACATGCGCACACCGCACAGAACACATCAATCGCCATGATCTATTGAATCGTTATCGCCCGCGTCGTATCAGTTGCGAGTGGGACGTTAGGACGTTAGCAGAGAATGTGTCTTCCGCATCCTCCACAATGTCCGCCGGTCTTTGGAGCGCACACCGCTGGACGGAAATGATGGTCGAGCGATAATGAGCCGTAGGCGTGTCTTGGGTAGTGAAGCTCGCTCGTACCCAACGTCGACAGCATCCCTACGCCGGAGCGCAATCTTGCAATTGCTCCAGAACAAATGCCCGTTGTGCCCGAGTTCTTGACGGCGACGAGATTTACGAGGCGGCTTTCACAGGTCGCCAGCAATTTGTACAAAGTTTGCACAACTATGGCACCGTTAGGTTGCTGGCCATTGGCGGCAGTAGATTTACTGCGTGGACCTGCGATTCTGGGCAAGAAGCTGTGGTGATGCAAAAATTTGTGTCACTACGTACAGCCGGAACTGGGGAGAACGTCTACTATGCTAAAGGGTCTCTTTATGCAAAACGAGCTTGGCACATAACCGCAACCGGGGAATAATGCGTTCAGCTCTTTATCGCTGTGTCCAGCGCAACACGGAAGAACGTTTGATGGGCGGTTGAAAGAATGCGAACAGTTATCGGTTGCTCCGGGCATGTCGGGTGTATGAAGCTCGTTGAGCTAGATCAACAACAAGCCCGTCAAATCATTAGAACTGGTACTGTGATTAGGTGAAGAGCAGAACACGGTTTGGACGAAGCAGTCTTCATCATATCCCCTACAAATAGGTTAAATTTATGTTTAATTCATCCATCAACTATGTGTCGAACCAAACTCGTTGCGATCTTTGAAAGATTCGAATTATATTGAACTACTTATCCGTCGCAAATTGGCGATCACGATCGTTTACATCCTCTAATACTTTAGAAACCACAATGCCCAATTTTGCTAGCCCAATCTCTATCATCTGACATTAATAAGCTTAACAATCGTTTTCCTTTGGTGGTTTTCTTAACAAAAGCCACATTGCTACCGGGAATTAGGAAATTCTAGTTCACAAAGACATACCGTTAGTGAGCGAATCTTGCGAACCTAAAGCTGTTCGAAGTCTTTATGTTCAGGAGCTCTTAATTTTGACAAAACTATAAAACAGCTCTATTATATCCTGCTCGCTTTGCAAAACTCCTATCCAGCTTGTTTTCTTGCTGCTGTCAAATAAAATGATCACCCCTTCTTATTAGTCACATGTAGAGTTTCACAACCTTCAATCAGATTCACCTGCTTTCGGCTAACCTTCGCTCAATTGGACCAGAATATTATCTCGCGAACCGTGAATTTTCTGCCCAATTATCGCCCACTGACTCCAGGCTTCGGGGACAGCAGGAAAGCGATGTGTAAACAAACGAGCACAATCTGCAGAATCATCTAGTGATGGGGGGAGGTTTTCCCCATTGCCCGGGCAGTATATTGAACGCGATCTAGGCGAGGAAAACACGCATTCGCAACTTCGGTTCTTCCACAAGGGGGGGGGAGAGCAATTGACCGAACTGGACGGTAGAATCATTTCCACCTCCTGAACGGATTCAGACAGAAATGAAGAATGACGCAAACCGAAACGTCTGGGATGGCTGTGGTTGTGAGGTGATCACCTTCACAGCCTACGGTACCACCTAATTGGATAATGATCAGGGTAGAGCCACCGGAGAAGCATTCTGCTAGATCTGCTGAAAGAATCACATTAGAGTCTACAGAGGGTCCCCGGAGGCATGGACCCACATTTAGTGCCATTTGTTCGGCAGCTTAGCTGCATCGGGCAGAGGCAAAAACACACATACACCCCATTTCTCTTGGTTCGAAAATTAAGCCGTTTGCCTTTTTGTCCGCTTCGGGAGATACCGGGATACGCTCGGGAATTAAATTTAATTAAACAAAATTGGATGATCTAATCAAACGTGCACCGTCGTCGCATCATCAGCTCGGCGCAGCGTCTGGCGAACCAACAGTTAATCAAAGTCCAGTACCGTTGCGCCCCCCCTCATTCCGTTGCGTACGATGTAATCTAGCCTACACCGGAACAGCTCTAGACGGGCCTCTTATATGCTCATCAACGCATGTGTACTCATAATAATATCTCCAATATCAAGGGAGCAACCACACTGTCCAGGAGATCTTGTGGCGTCAGATATCGATCAGTATGGTCCCATACTACAGTTACCCAACCAAACCATTGACAGTTCACACCCAGTTTGGCGTCGTGTTTCCGGTCCGGGTTCCAATACCGACAAAACCACGGAAGCACTTCGGCAACTGGAACGCTGGCACCGTTTCTCGGTAGCGTCTCACGAATCAGCCGGTGACGAAGCTGCTTTTTCGATGTCGATCGTCTACCGCTTTTTCCAGACTGACACACTTCACACGCCACTGAGGTTGAGCATAAAATTTAACGTTTATCATAAACGCCCTTTTTTTCGTGATGCACTCTCCCACACGTGGGGAAACCGTCGCTTTCCGTCACAATCTTTCCTTCCTAACTGACATAATGGTGGGCTCGTGCATGATAGAGCCGGCTCCAGAACGAAGTGCTCACGATCCAGTTTTATGACGATTACGGTCCATCAAAATCACACTCTTTTAATTATTTTCATTTTGTACGGAGCTGCCGCTTTTTGTTTTGATGCGGACAAACGGACAACGAGGGCACTGGAGAAGAAGCCGTAAAAATGTACATTCTCATGGTTCGGTTCTGTCGTGCGCGTACGGAGTTTTCCACGTGCATAATCTCGTACGGTTTTACCTAACCTTTATTGTTTATCCATCCTGCATCCGCATTGTGCACACAGTTTGAAATGTTGCGGGAAAAATTACAGTACTGTTGTATTTCCAAATGTTTATGGTAAAGGAACATTTGCAACCCGTTGCGTAATGGACTCCCAACAAGCAATGCGGTGTAAAAATAGCCATCTCAAGTCCATCATTTTCTATTTCTAGTCTATTGAATACGATTACGATCAATACATTAGCACTAAGCCAGTAATTGATGTACATAAATCGAATTGATCATCACGACCGCACACAGCATACCAGTGGATGGCTTCATCCGGAATGATTTCTGACAGCATTCGCCTGCACCAAGGTCTAGCTCCCGTTCTGTCGGCGAAGGTCGGCGAATCCACCATGCTCGAGCAGGCGAACCATTCCTAGAACGCACCCTCCCAAGATCGAAAGCACCAGGCGAACCGGTCTAGTCCAGACCAGTTTCGCATGCGTACTACCTCTCCCTCTCCCCTACCCTTTCCGTTCGCTCTATCTTCCCATCTACATCAATGCGCATCCACGAGCGTGCGCTTGCAGCTGATGTAAGGCTGTCTGATGTAACAAATGTGTACCGCGATTTGCCGTTGTGGACGCCACGTAGGCTTCCGTCCGGGTGATCGACATACCACCGGGCTTGGTTGGTGCAACGTGCCGGCATCTACACAGCACACTAATAGTCCGCAAACCTGCAAATTAATGTACGGATGATGTCGGATGATGAACGATCTCTGTTCGGCACGATTCGTTCTAACTTCCATTTTCACCTGCGTCGCCGAGCAAACAAAAACTGCTGTTGCGCAATTGCTCTAGACTGCATCACGACACACGTCTTTCGATAGAAGGAGAACAACTTGTTCATTCCATCTCGAACACCGGTTTTTTTTGCTGTTTGTGAATGAGAGTTTAAAGAACTTTCCGGTGCATCAGAACCAGAAGTTGACACTTGTGGACACTTAGGCGGGGAAAAAAAGAGCGAAATTGATTTAACTGATAAATCGCAATTTCCTCTTCGAGCTTTACAAGTGTCGTGTGTGCTAGGTTATGTGTAGTGAAAAGGAATTTCTCTAACTGTACCGTGCTGCAGTCGTAAAAGTGTCCCTGCCGAGTGGAGTTATTCCTCCTTTCAATTCTTTAGTGTCTTATTTTTATTCTTTCTTTGGAGCAAATGATGGAAAAATTGATTTTCCTTTCCCACACACACACACACACACACATACACGGAGAGCCATCGTGGTCGCCGATAAACCAGCAACTGACATCTTAATGGGTGCTTTGGATTGATTTTTGCAGGAATTTTAATGCCGCATGCTGTCCGAAAGCATTCTACAACGCTTAGATTTCCACCGATGGCTTTCCCAGAAAATGGTTATGATTAGCAATTCAAATTGCAAATAGGAATTTCTGCCAATAATTATTCACCCAGCAGATGCGAGTTCAGTCGCAGCGAAAGGACGGTACTATTGATAGGACGTCCTAGATGATAGGACGATCGCGTCACAGGCGAAACTGACCACGGGGAAAGATGATAATGGTAATAATAAGCGTGCTGGTGGATGGATGATTTATGTTTATCTACAGCATAACCGTTCGGCGTACGGCATACGGCTACTTCTCGCACTGTTAGACGGGACACATCTCCTTCACCAAGTCCCGGTCGCGATCGATTAACCCGCAGATGACACGCCGTGTTCGTCACCTTCGCGTCGTTCAAGTCTCTCTCTTTCTCTCAGTACGCAATCTTCGATCACTTACCCCGGGCCTGAAGTGTCGCAAAAAAGGTGTATTTGCGAAGTACACCCTTCAATGATACTCACTCCACGACACCTCGGTCTTTGTCGTAGCGAAAAATGGAACGTTTCTCGTGTGATCGTACAGTTTCGTACTGCAGCTCGCGTTATTAGCGTTACCGGGCGATTGAAATTAAACTTTAATGATGATTGTTAATGCCGGTCGGCCGGCAAACGATGAGAACCTACTGTCGCACTGCGTCATTTGGGGGGTGAGACTCGTCTACATTTTTTCCCAACGATCTGCAGACTACATAGTGCCGATCGCGTTGGTTCACACCTTTGTGAACTTTATCCCAAAGAACGTGCACTTTAGCACTACACATGTAACGATTTTTCTTTCTCCAGGAAAATAATACAACCGATCATTTCCTACGCATCCGTTCTGAAGGGATCAAGACACAGAACAAATCAATTATCTTCTTTGCCACTCACTGGCACGATCGCTTGCAATCCAACATTGTACGGCCGGTAATTGAAAATGATGCCTAAACATTCTGTGAGTTGCGGTCTGTGATCGTCTTCCAGCGGATGTTCTGTGCTTCACTCATCCGCGGATCCGGATGGTCGTAATTCGCTGACAACCTCTCTCTACCGCTACCGATTTTGTTGCAAAACCGTAACAAAGACAAATACCACTTTTATGGCACAATACTGCTCGGAAGAACCTTCTTACGGGAAAACCCAGCACCAACAATGAACCGTCCGGAACTTCATTGGCCAACCACAGTTCGGGTTCGCGCTCGTGAGATTAGAAGACGCCAAAATAATACAATTTTCTTGGGAATGTGCCAAAACAGAACTCACACATCCCACAGAGTAACGCCAACAGAATAAAACGTAGCGGTACGGGCACCAAGGCCATTGTGGTACGATTAAACTGTTGACCCATAAAACAGGGATTCGTAAAACCAGCTGGGTATTGTGTGCGGTAACCGAACAACAGCTACTTCCACAGAACCGGGGCCAGCAGCAGCAGCAACTGAAAATAAACACAAAGCGTTCGTGCATTTCCACAATCACACTTGCCTTTGTCCAGCGAACGGTAATTAAAATGAAATGCTCACTTCACAGAACGGTGATCAAACAGCCGTGAAAGCTGGAGTAGAGCAAAACAAAAACAAAAACATTCTTGATGCGTTAATGGTTGTATTAAAGCGCTCGGCGAAAAAACAAACCCGATCCACTTCATCGCAAAGATAGCTGATGCCAACCTACCTCGAATCCCCGTCAAAAGCCCCGAAAGGGAGCTTAGAGTTTCGCAAAGAGAGGCAACAGCTGCCGCGCCATTGTTTTGGTCCGGGTGGACTCTAAATATTTCGACGGAGACCGTGGCAGATTGTAACAACTGCAAATCAAAACCGGCCGGTACGTACACAGAACAATTATTTCCACACTTCTTACGCTCGGGAGAGTCGGGTCGAACGATTAGGGTGATTAAAATTGGGGTCACTAGCTGGTGGTCGACTTGTGCGATGCGGTCCGTTATGCTTCCACTCGCTTCCCGACCCGTTCTCTGCCGACGGTCATTCGTCACGTGTTCACGGTTTTGGGGGCAGTGGGCAGCCAGCCTCGAAATCAACCTTGCCCCACCGGTAAAGTCATAAAACTGACCTCATAAAATCGTTATTAATATTATGTGAGGGAATGTTTCTTCTTTCTTCTCTCTCTCTCGGCGTTCTGTTTTGTGTACATTTTAACCATAACAAATTTACAACCCAGCACTAGGTGTGAGAGAAAAAGCACAAGAACGCTAAAAAAAAAACCAGACTGAAAAGAATTTGCAGTGATTTTCGTACATTACTGGGGCAGTAAGCGACGAACCGGATTTTGGGAAAACATTTGCACGGGTGATTTGAATCGCTTCGCCGTGCTCTAAATATTGCAAGCTGCTAATTTTCACGTACGTTCTTCAAAATGGGTGTTTGGCCAGCATTTTTCACCATAAAAAAGAAAACGCATTTAAAACGCACATCAACGCACATGACACGTGTCCGTTAGAGCTCTAGCACCTCGATGGACTCAGTCAGAACCGTTCTCAAAACCGAAAAAAAACCCGCTAACAAAACTAAAACGGAACCCTGATGAATGCTCGAACCAAGGGTCGGAACTAATGCACCCGTTCTGCAATCGATGCGCATTCGATCATCTTCACCATGGCGTCGGAGTTTCCTCCCTTGAGCATCCCAGAGTACCCTCGGAAACGGTTTGATAAAATCGGAAAGGTAAACGTACGTAATTGAGTCATGAAAAAATGGAAACCTCTTCGTGGCGTGTTGATTTACCCGTCTCGCAACACCTACTGCCACATTCTAGCCTTGTGTGCGTTCTGGTGCACGAAGGAGAAATTTTCCCGTTGCATAAACATACTCACACACACACAACCCTGTGGAAGGGAATAGGTTTTTGGGTCGATTTATCCAAACACATACACACCGTGCACCAAAATTCCCTTCCCAAAACTGGCTGTTGCTTTCCTAACTGTGCAGTGAT
>KZ062192.1:0-82199 GCA_002091835.1 Anopheles maculatus
CTGCGTCTACTAATAGACCATACGATCGCGGGAGTCTCGTAGTCTTAGATTTATCTATCATCAGACTCGTGTTGGATCCGTTTTCTTTTCCTCAACGTCCAAAGATTCAACAAAAAAAGGTCAAGATTCACGACTGCCCTAAACGTAGAGGATAGATTTCGTCAGTCATATCTCAATCGTCGGCTGTAGCTAATTTGACTTTTTCACAATCATTTCCTTTCTGGAGAAAAAATAAGAACATCGCATGAATCCAAGGTCCCGACCATTCGCTTGTCTTGTAAGATCATAAAATGCAGTCGTTCGGACCAAAGAGCGAGTAGTTTCGTTCATAAAAGTTCCATTATAAAATGTTAAAACCCAACTTTCCTTTGTGTAAGAACGTGATCGTTGCCAGCTAACAAGCTTCCATAATATAACTCCACACCTTATAGCGCATAAGCTACAAGAAAGCTTTATAAACACTGTTGGAACTTGTATGCTGCTTAAGAGCTGCTTTCATCCTTTTAAAAGCTACGATCGTGAACATTTGCTGCCGGAAATCGGATGTCGAACAAAATATTTAACTGAAGCAAAGATAAAACAAACAAACGCTCCGTTCTTTTATGTGGAAGATCCTTTATTATTTTATAATAAAAATGGATAATAAGTCTATAATGTTTCTCTTGTAGAAAAAAAAACATTCTATATTGCATACTGACTGACACAATGATCCAGTGACACAAACGTACGTGTGTGAGTGTAGGTGTATATGAGTGTTGGTGAGGGTGTACGCGTGTGTGGGTGAAGGTGAATGTTCATGTGTATCATCATAGTATCGACTAGCTAATCGCAAGTGTTAATCGTTTGGGGGAGATGCTTTACTTTTGACCGTTTGCTTGCTCTTGCTGCGGCTTCTGCTGCGTGTTTCATGATGCACTTTGTTTTGTCATTTAGGAATAACACGTGCATCTGCAGTCACGTGTTTGTAGGTGCGAATATGATATCTCCGATAGCACGACACTTGTAAGTTAGCAAACTTTATTGATAAGCAGAGTTGTTCGCTCTCGTCCATACGCTGCTGACCCCCGTTGTGGGTTGTGGCAATTGTACGCGCTGCGCTTCCTAGCCTCGTTCTGATCATCCTACGCTCATTCATCAGTTCATGTTTGATTTGTTTGTTATACAAAAGCTAAGTAACGAACCGAGTGGAGGAGTAAAAGTTAAAACGAAACACAACATTCTTCTTTCAGCACATCACATGCTGCACATGAGATTATATGCTATCGATCATATTTGTTAGCCTGTTTGCTACTGTGTGGTGAGTATGTGGTGTGGTTTTTGTTTTACCCATGGGAATCGTTGGTTTTCGTTATCAATATCATCAAAACATGTTTGGCTAATGTTAATGTATCCTTGGCACTCACTATCGCTCTTTTGCTTTGCTCGGCTGCTCCTAGTGAACGTGGGATTCTGAATAGTATAATATATGTTGTTTTCTTCTCCTTCTTCTTCTATCTTCCTTTCATTTAAAACCGATTTTTCCACTTGTTTCTGGGCGTTTTTCAAATGCCACAATAACCGCCACCTCGTGTTTTTTCTCCTTCTGTACTTTTCCTATCGCCATTTTTCTTCTTAACATTGGGCTTTTTGTGTTTTTTTGTAACGTAAAACTTACTTTCTGACTATTGTATATTCGTTTCGTCTTGTTGTTTGTTTTGCTCTATAGTTCCGTGTTTAACAATTTAACACTTCGGCTTTCGGCTGCTCAAATCTACAGAAGCGCAATACCATCGTGGACTTTTATTGGATGCCTTCGATAGGGACACAGCGGCACGTGCATCGTGTGTGTGATCGGCAAACAGCTATCAAAAAACGGGAAGCTTATACACTATAAACCTAATCAACATTCATGCACAACCGCGTGATTTTTTTTCGCGCCAGATGTGAGTTTCGGTGTGGGTTAGATGCGGTTTCTGTGTGTGTGATGTTGAATGATTTTGTTAAGCTATATTTTAATGTACGTATGCCGCATACGTACCGTACTACATTGTGTGTGTGTATGTATGTTGATCAAATGCCGATTGATCGGAGGTTGTTGATCCAAAGCCTGTTTTATATGGAATAGACCACCGCTTTATCGTTGATTTTTGTAATGAATACGTGATATTCATTCGAAAATAAAATCTTGTGTGTGTACCTCATTTTAGACATATAATTGTGTTTTTGCTTGTTGTTTTGGGATTTGAACGAACTTTTGTTACTACTATGAGCGACACGTGCACAATAGGGTAATTGTGTGTTCAGGATAGATCGGTTACAATTATAGACGAATTCACCGCTCAAAAACATTAACTGGTGATGGATGATTTTAAATAATCAATCCGCAAGTGTTGTTCGAGCTTTCCCACCTCACAATCTTCGTACTGTAATCACAAATATTTAAATTTTTAACAAATAACTGACGCCATGCTGTCTTCGCGCTTGTACCATCCAAACGGAAATATTCACTTTTATCACTATTATTAGTATTACTTGTAGACGATCTTCACCTAGCATCTTCCAAACTGCGTCGTGTCGTAATTTACATTAGTACTAATCAGCAATACACTCACATCAACATCAGTGGTCACTAGCGGTTTAGAAGAAAAATGGCAATGTTTTCCTTCGTGATCGTAATATATAACAAACACCATAATGTGTATTATTATAATTATTATTATGTTTTGTGGCATTTGTGAGTGTGAGTTTGTTTCTTTTTTTTCGTGCAATGAGGTGCGCACAATCGACACGAATATTGCAATTTTTGCGACATTTTCGGTGCACTTTTTGTTGCATTCATAGGCTTTCGGTGTGAACGGTGTGAACTTGTGTTGTGTGATTAATGTGAGTTTGCATGTCTGCACGATGAGCTTGTTTTCATTATTCTAGAGCTTCGGTTTTCCACTTTTGAAGATTTAATCTCACACAGAAAAAAAACTAAATTATAGAACGGAATTTTTTCAACAGTTGATTACGTCTGTTGTGTTTTGGGAGGATTTGGTTTTAGTTCGCCTAGTGTGACACACACCCACACAAAGTTTGTCCTAAACGTTGCGTATAGACTATAGAGTAGTTTGCTTTACGATTGGTTTGCTAGTGTTTCGAGTGTTACATTATGTTCGGTTAACAGATCAGATCGGATCAGAAGCGCCTGTAGTAAGCATTATCATAAGGTGGACAGGGTTATAAATGGTTTATGAGAAGTTTTCATGAGCTAGGGAGAGGAGGAATGTGTAGTTATAGTTGCGTCGTTTCCTTCTCAGTTTGTGCAAACATCAAACGATGGACACACACGGCACACACATGTGCAAAATTGTGCAGTTATGGCATGTTTTGGGCACAATTTCTGTCTCTCACACAATCTATAGCTCTGCATGCACCTCTAAAAGCACGTACAAGTGGCAGATATTTTATCGTTCTGTTTTAGGAGTAGTTCGAAAGCGTACCTTGCATTAGCTGCATTAGTTTCGGCTATTGACTATAGAAACGAATCAATCTATAAAACCACAACAAAAGCTTAAATTGAATTCTGCCTATTGTAAAGCCACAATACTTCAAAATAAAGGCAACTTGTGTTTGTTCTAGGGCTTTGTTAGAAAATCTTCAACTTATCTGAAATATAAGTGACGCTAGCTTGAAACGAACTTATATCTTGCTATTGTACTAAGATGCTGCTATAAAAATAGGTATATGCATTGACTATTGTAAAATATAAAACCCCTATACTGTTATTTAACTACACGCTTAGTGGTACGGATGAGATCTACTACTAAACAATGAATGTTCGAAAAAACTATAACACAAAAACAAAGAAAACTGAACGTTGGAGTATCTGTCTAGCATTGTACCGTTGTTTGCATCGTTAATGCAGTTCGAAACACCTATCGGCCGTGATTCTCTACATCTCTAACTAGGGCTTGTTATGTTGTGATTTGACTATACTGGAAGGAAAAGCGAAGGATGCGACACCAACGTTCGCCGTTTACAGTATGTCCGTTTCGTAGACTTTGTTGGTGGTTTTGGTAAGGTGTGGCGGCAAGGAACCGGTATTACCGTTCGCCCCGATAATACCACCGTCCATTGAATTTGGACCACCGGAGGAACTGTCACTGCCGTCCTGATGTTCGACGTTGTTGGCCGTTGGTGCCGCCGGGTCGAAAGGCATGGCAGCGTCTCCTGCACCGCCACAGAGATTTTTCATCGAACCACTGACGGTCATATTGTAGCCCATCTTTACCGGCAGATTGGACTCGCTACCCGTCTTCTTGATATCGTGGTTCATCGTTGTCGGTGCTAACGGTACAGCATTTTTGCTCATCTGCTGCAGCCGCTGGTATTGTTCCTGCAGCTGCCGCTGTTTCTTTAGCAGCTCCTGATGACGCAGCTCCAGCGCTAGCTGACGTTGCGAGTTGTCCGAGCATACTGATTCACTGCCGGAATCGGTACCTTCGGAGGTACGCTGCTGCTGCTCGCAATCGGACAACGTTACGGCGGGCTGTTGCCCACGGTGATGCTGTGGTACGTGTGGACTAGTTGGACTGGCCAGAGGACTGCGGGAGCTGGTACGGGGCGGAGGCGGCGGGGGTACTCGCTTGTTGTTGACCTTCGAGAGCAACTCGGCGTTGCGTTCCGGAACGGGCGGTTTGCCGGTAGTCGGACGGGTCGGTTGCGGCGGACTCGTGTCCGTATCCGAACCGCTCGGATACGAATGAAGCCGCCGGAGACCGACATTGGAGGATACAGGTTCGGAGGGGTATAGTTGTGATTGGGAGATTTTAGTAGTGATGCTGTTTTGCAACGTTTGCGAACTATCGTCCGATGTGGAGTCATCCGGTCGGTGCTGACAATGAGAGAAAGGAACGGATAAGACGGTTTCCATGCAATTTCACACCATGAAGAATAGAACGAGAGAAACTGAGTTCATGTAATGAATGTAATAAAGAATATTAAATAAGACGAGAAAATTGTTCAAATAACCAAACGAAACGAAACGAAAAACGTAAACATCTGCACGAACATTAGTAAAAAGTGGTCAGATAAACGAAAGAATCAGTAGTAAGTAACATAAACAAAGAAAACCAGCCAATAGTAAAGGAGAAGATAACACTGTTCAAGAAACCAAAGCAAAATAACGAAAGAATTCAACAAACTGATTAAGAATATAGAAAAATAACAAAAGAACGAAAGCCAATTTCTATGATCAGATATTTAAAATTGTAAAACCAATAAAACTGGGTAGAACATAACAGTGATACACAAACAGCAATGTTGTTTTACCTCGTTAACACCGTTCGGCGGTTTGGCAAAGGTTTGCAGCTCATCTAGCAAAGCATCGAGTGCGTTTTCTGGGGCGATTCCTCCACTGGCAACGACTGTCCCCAGACGGGGACTTGGGATTGGCTGCGTTCGTACGATCGGCACCACACAGGATTAGGTGGTTTGGGGATGTTGTGCCGTGATGTGGCGAATTTCGAGCGCGATATGAGCGAGCGAGCGAGCGAGCGAACGAACGAACGAACGAAGGATAACGCGGACAGTAGTAGTGCATAGTTTGTACGGATTGATTGATTTGAAATGTTGAAAAAATAGTATTTTCAGTAGAGAGAAAAACAGAGAGAAAGAGAGAGAGAGAGAGAGAGAGAGAGAGAAAGAGAGACAGAGAGAAAGGCACAAAAATGGAAGAGATAAAGAGAAAATTTGTTTCTTTAAGTTTTATACAATTCGTTTGGGAATAAATATAGACACAGTGCTTTTCACAGAGCCATTTATATATATATATATAAATATATAAAAAGGGAAGAAACAGCGCTAGCTAATAAAATTAATCATAAACAGAAAACAAAATAATCGAAACAAAAGGACGAAGAGAACGAAAACGAACGTTCAAACGTAACGGCTAACGATTGCTTCGGACTTTCGGTGTGAAGGAAATTTAAATATTGCATCTAATTGGTTCCTAATTTTAAATACAATTTTTCTACCACAAAACGTTCCCTAATTATGGGGGAAGGGCCAATCGACACACACAGTCTACATCCACAAGTTCAGCGGATTAGCGTTACGTGTTGTTTAGTAAGCGAACATATTCAGGACAGGATCCTGGCTGAAACGGATCAAAACACTTATTCTCATACAACTCTACTACTTAGCTATTACAGTAAGAAAGACCAAAACCAAAAACCAAAATTCAAGGATGGATAAGCCAATAACGGGGGAGAAGGTTTGACTGTACGGCCATTTTTGGTTTGTTTGTTTACCGAAATTGATGTCCGAATGGTATTTGCCTACTTTCGAATTTGAATGTAGTATTCACAGTATACAGTACCAATACTGCCAATTGATTGTTTAGTAGTGTTTAGGGTGGTTGTAGACAAAGTGAACATCATTGTTTTTCTTTTGCCAAACCGTAGATCAATCAATAAAATTATCATTGCACTTGGATACTTAGTATCCCTGTCATGTGTTGAGGTAGTACCTTTGTGTAAGTACGCAGGAGAATTTGCAAATAATTCGCGTATTAGTGATCATAGAAAGAGTTATGTATTCGTAACATCGGACAATAATTCCATCCAGCTCGCTTATTTTCACTTCCATGAAATGCTTAGTTAAACTCTAAATACCATGACAGTGTATCGATGATTAGGTAATTGTATATGTATATTAATGAAATAAAAGTTAATTATGCACAAAAAATAGACTCAATTTAACGATGTTTAATTAGATGACCCTGTGTCACAACCGAGCTAACCCAATATCTATTCTTTTTTGCATCAAGTCTTTTATGTAGAGAAGAAAATGTGATTGCTTGGTAACTACATGTTATGGCAAATTTGAATTTTACAAGTTTGTCTTTGAGTTTTATATCATCGTCGCTACTCTGCAGAAAGACGAAGACGTATACGAAACTTGAATGGAAGAAGCAGAGCATGGGTATCCAAATCTGGTTGTCCATTTCTAACACAAAACAGCTTTTGTGAAAAATAACATTTTGACACTTGTTGCTTCGGCCAGCTTTCACAGATGGATTTTTTTATTGGGCAAAGTTTTATTGGAAGACGGAAAGTTGTAACTGATCGCTAGCTCTTGCTGTGAGAACTAATTGCCACAGGGCTATCCTGGAAGATATGTTCTTACTTAGGTATAATGCTTCTTGGTAGCCTCTTGGAGCACAATTAAAAGGATTGAGTTATCTATTGTAAATTTAATGGCTATCTGACAATTGTCTATTTTTATTGTATACGCTAACATTTCTATCGCTCTGCAAGAAAGTCTACTAAGCAATATGCGTGCGTAGATAGAAACCAACAAAATGCCTAATTACTTTGTACTTCATCCTCAATGTCCTCTCGATAACTTTATGTAAATTATTTAGGTAAGTGCCACTTCCTTACTATAACATAGCTTTCTTATTCAACCCTTCACAGTGGTGAATTTCAAAAATGAAACTATAGATAATTTTCGTTAGGTAAAATAAAATCGCTTCTCAAAAGTAGCAATGTGCGCTGTTTGAGATCATTACAATAAAATAAACAAAAACTAATGTATTTGAACAGCTTAAAAGCTTAACAATCAATACATCGATTAGAAGGTGGTGACAACGTTGGTTCAATTCAAGGTGAGGGTGTTAGGTAGACTCAACAGTGATATCGATAGTGAGATTACTTGAATGAGTAATAATGTGTGTAAGTGTCATGCATAATTTAACTACAGTCCACTACTACAACATGTGTTGTGAAAGGGTTCCGTGGCGGTGAATGAACGTGTGAAGGAAGCAAAAACAAAATTAAAACCCAGAGTGTAGGACAAATTAAACAAACAAACCAACATAACTTTACTTGTGATACAGCATATCAGCAAACTATTCAGAACACAAAACAAACTATCACATTGATAATAGAAAGGAGAACTTTTCAAAAAGATGCCAATGTAAACGATGCGGCAAGGATACAAGAAGAAGAATATGCATTGGTGTTAGTAGCATTGCTTGCATTTGGTTTAGTACAATTTATCATTTCTTATGTGTTTTTTTTTGTTTTTGTTTCGGAATCTTATTATTTACGGGTAACACATATACTGATGGAGTTCTGCAGGGATTGGTGGGGAAACAGACAACACAGCGATGGAAAATGGAAGATATAACGAATGGACGACAACGAGACGGAAAATTTGTGGTAATTGTTTTTTGGTAAACCAAATTTAAAAACAAAAACATCCACCGCACAGCTTTCATACAATTACACAAACAAACACACACGTGTACACGCATCCATCCCACACACAGAACAACACACTCACAGCTGCTCACTCGTGTAATAGTTAGGAATATTGTTGCGTAAAGCATTTGTTACGATTGTTGCGAATGTTGCTTTTGTGGGAATGCACTTGCACTTGCGACAATCTGGTTTTGTTTGGTGCGATGAAGAAGATTGTAGTGAAGTGAAGAGTGAAGTGGTGATGGTTTTGAGGATAATTCAAAGACCAAAATACAGAACACAGAGAGAGAGAGCGTAGAGCGTGAGAGAGAAAGAGCAGTTAAGTTCATTTTGTAGAACAGAGTTTGAGGACAAAATAGAAACTTAATCGAACTTAACTTTAAATCAATTAAACTTGCAAACGAAAGCAAAACAAAAAGAATAAAATACACTTTAAAGGTTTTTTTTTATGGCAAGTGAGAAAAATATGTAACACATAAAGAAAACAATGTATTTTCGACCATAAAAAGAAGGATTAGAAATAGTAGATATAATTTAAAAAAATATATATCAATGTGTTTCAGAGTCTTTGTATTAGAGCGTGTATTTTGAGTGAATTGCGAACACATTGGAATGCAGGTGTGCTTGTGTAGTAAGTACTGCAGCAGAATTATTACAAAACATAGATTTATGGGAGACCAATATAGACGTGGCAATAGAAGAAAAAGGCAAAATCTGTGTGTGTATGTGTGTGGTGGTTGGTGATTGGTGGTAGTGGTGGTGGTGGTGGTGGCAGAGAAGTAGAGAGAACGATTGATTTTGGTGAGAAGATTTTTATATGCAAATTTTGTTGCGTTTTGCTCTTTTATATCATACGGGACATTCGTGAAACAAACGTTGAGGAGGAGTACAAAAACAAAATAACAAGAGGAGTAGAAAGTAATATATATATATGCGTCGAAAGAACAAAAATGGAAGAAACTATTGCTTTTTTTTGTTTGGTTGTTGATTATTTAAGTAGGAGCATAATTTACTCAGTGATCGCCTCTTTGAAGTTAGAACTCCATCGCCAGTTGAACTATAAAACACAAAATTATATGAATGCACATTTTAGCATCGATTCTTCTCGCAAAACTGTGATGTGGGTTCGATGAATTTAAGGGTTGGGAAATAGAGATGATCATGATAATGGTGTGGAGTGTGAACAATGTGTATTTTATATATCGGTGGAAATGGCTGGAAGGAATAAAACATGGGGAAACAGGTGGCTTTACAACAATTCCATCAGATTGCTCGCTCCGTAGCCGGAACTCGGGCGAAGTGGGAAACATTTTGGTGCAGTGATTCACAAAATGGAGGACAAAGACACAAGTGTACAAGATTTGCACAGGTAAGTTTCGGGAGAAAGATAAGAGGGAAACCCGACTGAAGAAACAAATTGGTTGGTACTGATGATAGCATGATGAAAGAAGAGTTGTTTCTGGGTGGCGGGAGGTAGGGCTGTGGATGGTTGGTTTGCCGATTAATGCTTGGGAAGAAAAGGTAGGTTCAATTTTCCATGGTATACTCTAGTGATTTTTAGCACGGAGTTTAATACAGTTTCTATTTTATACGGTTCGAATTAGTTATTGCTGAATATTATTTTCATTAAAATATAAATTGCATCAAATTGAGACGTATAGAAAAAAAAACAAAACTCAAACAAACGCATTATAAAGAAAAAAAAAACACAAGGAACAATAAAACCAAAGAGCTGATATCGAATTTACATTTCGAATAAAGTGTGCCAGAAATATATGAATAAAAAGGTTAATTCGTGGTGAAATGGAAGATAGAAACACAAAAGATCAATTAATTGAAACAAAAAACAAAAACATCTCCAATATTTATATAGATTGCTTAATCCAATACGCATGCACTTTCCTTTCATTGTACTATATATTCGGTTAGAAGCAATTGTTGATTGCGATGGGTTTACTTTACAGCATGTATGATTTTTATAAATCCTGCCCTTGATTCCTTATGGTTTCATGGTAAATATAGCCCAACAAACAGCTAAATAACCCAAATCGTGTACACAATCAAGAAAATTTACAATAAGTGTTTCAAACGAGACTTGTTATGAAGTTTAAGCAATGTTTTTTACACAAATTTAAGTATTACTTCGTTTGGTGGGCGTACCTAATAAATGTTATATGAGAAAAATGAGTAACTAATTACTTACAAAACAAACAGTAAAAGTAACAAAAATAATGTATTGGTCAGAGAGGGAAAGCATTGTGGTACATTAGGAATTGTTGGAGGTTTACAATAGCATCGCATCAAGCCAGTAACTGCACATTAGTTCGTACAGTCTTTTTTTTTATAAACTTTTCTTCTATAAACCTTAATATCGGTCATTGCAATGTTGGCAATTTTTACAATTTCAAGCGCTTTTCAGACGCTGTTTTTTATTACCTAACCACAAGATATTACGATAATTAAGGGCGATAGTAAAGAAACTTTAAACCAAAACTACACATACAAGTTCAAATTAATCGTTTAAGTAAAATTAATTACCGAAAGTAGAGTAACAATACCATGCCAATGTCCAACAATGCAGCTCTGATTTTTCTACTATTCAAACGAATCGTTTTGATTTTAATACATGGCAGAGTGAGAAGCAGATAGTGTTGTTTACAATTCAAAAAAACATCGTTCTGTAGCGTGTATAACGAATTTTGTCACTCACTGGCACGGTAAAATCTGCCAACAAACTTGCAATTGTATTATCAACATCGTGAGAAATACTGATTAAAATATAACAATAAAATTTAATTTCAACTCCTCAAAAAAATAACGAACTGAAAATGCATTGGTTAAAATGATCATTAAAGAACCAATTTGATTGTTTCCGTACATTTACATCATAGTATGATACCATCTTGCGCTAAACTCGCTCAAACGTGGTTATTTTTTGCAATTTTAAAGCTGTGTAACAAATGCATAGCACAGTTGTGTGCGTGTTATTAGTAAACTACTATTTTGTACACCAGGAGCTAGAGCAAAGCAGTTGTGATGGTGGCAACAGAACACGAGAGGGCGTGATTAAAGTTACAATTAAAACAACTATGGGAAGCACCTCTAAATTCATTTAAACTTAATTTAAAAAAATATATTTTCAACTCAACAAAACATTACAGATTTAGTAGACTTGCTTTAAGATTATGTATACTATTCTTGCCCTCAATAGAACGAAGTAGAAACATCTACAGGTTTATCTTTTAAATATGAGCAACTTTTATGCGAAAGATCCAATAATCATTTGTCCCCCGAATGTCAAAAGAATTGAAGATTTCCATGATTGTGAATTCACAGATTTTTTTTTTGTAAATTGTATTTTTTGCAAACAATCCACATAATAAAAAAATACCATAATAATAATAGCACAACTGTTACAAGATTTAATACACAATACAAACACAAACGCCTGACAGACGACTTATACAAATGTTGCCCTCCGAGAATCGTTGCTGAATTGTTAGAAATTAGCATACTAAATCTGTGACAGATTGAGACAGATAAACAGACAGGCAGGCAGAGAAAGTGAGAGAGCATAAGGGATACCAAGTAGGACTAATTTGGGAGGATCGGTTCCAAAAATACCATACTAAGCAGAACGAGTATGAGAAAGAGTAAAGCAAACTCAAAGACGAAAGTAGAAAATAGAGTAAACGGTGAAAACGAAAAACCATGAACCAAACATCAAATCGAAACCAATAGCAAAGGACGGCTTCGAATGGTATTAACTAGACTTGGTTTTTATTGGCTATTGTTGCTGTATTTAGTTTGTTAAGATAAGGGATAGAAGTGTTGCTAGTAGGTAGAGAAAGTAGTAGCGTGTGCAGAAATTTACCTTATTTACGTTGTTGTGTGTTTCCGGAGGTTTGATCGTTTCATCCGTGCCAGTCGTGTCCGGTATTGGTAGCCGTTGTTCCTGTACGCTTGCAAGTCTTTGCAAGGTGTATAACATATAGAAGAAAAAAATTAATACAACAAACACCGCAATCGAAGTCGAATCAACTTGAGTGTGACTGAAGTTGAACTGATAATAGTGATAAACTTATACGAACGTCTTAATACCTTTTGAGCGTTACGAGTGTTCCGGTTAATTTTTTACACCGTCTTAATGCATTTTCCAGTCGATCGGGCTCATCTTTGAGAAATGCTTCCTCTCGACATACGTGCTCCATTTCGTTGGAAATGAGATTTCTTAATCCTTGCTGTAACACTGGGAAACGCATTTTCAGCTCGGCAACAGTTTTACTGCAACGGAAAACGAACGTGGTTTAATGGGTTTAAAGAGATCATTGTTACACTGCACTCGGTCAAGTATTACCTCGCACGGCTAAGAACTAGTGCCATGTCTTCCACAGCGACCATGTTGACACGTGTTCTTCTGTTGATGACTTCACCTCTTAGACCTTCCACGGATGATTCCAAATCAGCCAGATCCTTTTCCAATCGGATCACCTCTTGTTTATAGATTTCTTCTTCTCTAGTAAGATTTGTCTAAAAAGTACCAAAATTCATTCAATAATTCACCATATAAGTTTGACATCAGAAACATGTAATCTGCCCAACTAATCCTTAATCCTGAAACATTAAGCCACAAATTTGCTTACCCTTTCCTTATCTCCCTGGCCCCAAACGAAGCCTGAATTCGAAAGCAGGGTGGCGCGTATTCTCATGAATGTGTCCTTTATGTCCTCCCGTACAGCGACAGCCTGGGTTTGCGTTAACCGGCGCAGTGTACGAACCTCCGTTCGTAAATCCATAGCTTTCTTTTGTAAGCCACGCAGTTGATTATACACTTCCGGTGCAAGTGTTAGGTCCGTGCGGTACTGATTTCCCGCAATCATCACCAGAGGCTTTGGAGGTGGTGGTGGTTTTAGTCGATCTCGTTCTAGATAAAAAAAATACACATTAGTAAAAACCTTCTAACAGTTCCTAGTGTGCAAATGGTACAGCTACACATACCCTGCGATGAGGTTCTGGGTAATGTTGAGGATTTAATCGCTGGCTTAGGAGGTTTTGTGTCTGCTGCAAACGGGATGTAGATGTAGATGCATTGTAATATACAGCTTTATTGTTTAGTTCCATACAAGATTACGTACCGGAATGCTGTGGACTGTGAGATTTTGGCACACCTTGAATGTCGTCACTGAAGGAAACAGATTTTTCAAACGAAACCGATTTATCTGTGAATAAAGTCAACGAAATACGAGGGATGGTTAATGTCGGTTACAGCTGCTACACACGTCAACAAGAAAGAGGACGAAAGATAGATAAAAGGTAACTCTTTTTATATGCATCTGCTGCTAACGGGGATAAACATGTTGGGATGTTGGCTCTTTTTCTTCTGGATAGCACGAAAGTGTATCGTTAGCATTGTTCCCCTTTGAATGTTCAAAAATTAATTGAAAAAAATCTGTGGTTTAAACCGTAATTATTTATACTGTGAAAACCATGCTGTGTAATCCAATTCGAAAAACAAAACCACGGTTTTGAATGGTTCATAAATCTGTCAATTCAAGGTATGAATAACAGTAATATGCCTTATAATAGAGCAAGTATATGTTTGCAAACAATAACTATTTACAAAAGCTTTCGTATTATGTACATTACATTAAGTACAGTAGTTACAGTACTTCTACGCCCTTCTCTACTACTGTTATGCATTGTTAACTGCTAAGCACATTAGAACTAAAAGAAATTAGTTTAATGATTGTTGTGATGATCAAGTACATCGTACATCCTATTAAGCACGCCAATCTGCATTTCTAATGTAACGATTGACCATTACCACTACCTATAAATTAAACGAATGATGTAAGAGAATTGGCAATCAATATTAATGTTTTGTACATTCGCTTAAAAACTAACACCAATTCAAAGATATATATAGAACTAAGATCTAAGGCTCTATCAAAATACACATTTATCTACACTATTCGCTTCAAATGGAAAAAATGGACAAAGCCGAACGATATTGTAATACTGAGCGAGTATAAAAATGAATAATGTATATGGTTAATGGAAGCAGGGGCGGTAATACGGGTGAGTATTACGAGAGGAAATGTATTGTACACGCTTTCCGGACGGCCTGGACATGGGTGTTGGGTTTGGATCGTACAAAGAGGATATTTTTGTCAGGAAAACATGGGCATATTTTCGATATAACTGAACTTACGACATGTTGATTTTCCCAATTTTGGTGGTTTTTCGCGCGTGCAAACTGTACCATCTCCAGTAGCTTCAGCTAAATGATCAGTGTGTGTGTGTGTGTTTGTTAGTCAGTGTGTGATTGTGTGACGGAATGAGGATTGTTTGGAAAGTAAAATACATATACGTAAATACATATGCTGATGAGCGAATGATACTGCATAAAAAGATTATTTGATTGATGAACTTTTCACAACTGCCGCACATGAGCACTCAGGATGAATGATCAATATGAGAAAGCATTTTCAGAAACTAGAATTCATTCTTTTAATCAAACATTATAAAATTGGCAACACTTCAAAATTGTTACGAGTTTTCAAAACTTGGTTTACAGGCTATCTGTACACTGAGGATGTATGATTTTAGATAACTGAAAAGTAAAACTACGCAATTACTGAATTTCTTTGAACAACAACTTCATTGCTGATGGAATTGATCGTTCCACTGCATATTGAGAAAATAAAGAAAACTCAATCCATTTCCTATTTAAAATTATCCAATCCATTCAACAACAAAACAATCTTATACAAAACTGAAAAGGTAAAAATATTACTTCCACACTCTAATTAATGTTATAACGACTAGCCAATCGATGGAAAAAATAACATAAAAAATAAATCAAATCAAATACCACAAAACTCACAACCATACAACCAAATAAAAAGAATGAAACCAAATGCCAAAGCTATCAATGTATGCAAAACTGGTCCAACACACACGTACAAGCATATAATATTATAAAGGACACGTTGTTGTTTTTTTTTTTAATAGGACGCAATCAACACAATTGCCAAAGTATGCAAACGCAAAGCTACGAGAAGGACTGCCCACGAAACTGCCGTCGAATCAACAATAATAACGTAGACTGCAAAAATTGGAAAATTTAACGATCGATTGAAAAATGAAAAATACATGAGAGCTCCAAACCGACCGAAAGCAAATGCCGTAGGAAGAAACGGGACTTCCGCACAGCAAACGGCCACCACGTACCGTTACGATATTGTCCAGGGATGTTTAGAATATTTGGGTTGTTGTTAACTAGCGGTAGTTGAGGATTTTGTGTGAGTGCTTTCTGCACCAGTCCGGTAAGGTTGGCCAGTTGTCGCTCCATGTGCTCGACCCGTATTCTGTGGAGGTCCTCCGATCTGTAATTGCGTGAAAAGAATCAGAAAAAACGAAAGTTTTTTTTTTACTTCGCTTACAAATAAATGAACATCGGTAGTAAATCAAGTACATCTAAACAGAAATAAAGTTTTTCTTAAACCGGAATATGAAAGAAGAATATGTGTTAAATTTAGAATTTAAATAGCGATTGCTTCCAACAGCGCGAAATAGAAAGATGGTACGTTTATTGGTTACCGACGAGGAAACCAGTCAGGTTGTAGAAATTTTTCGTACGTGCTACACGCTCCAGTTCCTCGCATAACATCCTTCTTTTGAGACAGTCGCAGCGGAACGAGTTGCAATGACAGTGAAACTATACCCCGACGCGCAACGACGGTAAGAGCTAAAGGCTTTGTTGCTGCTGCATTTCATTACCAACTTCGTGGCAAAGAAGACCTCGCTGTCAACGGAAACTTTTTCACAGAAACGAAAATAAAGCTCACCGGCTCCTACAAAGAATACTTCTTTAATGGCCCCTCAGTTCCTTTGCCGGCATGGTCAAAGATTGTTTTTTGTTATTACTGCCCGGTATCTAGTGATGGTGGTTACTCTGAGTGAAGTTGTTTCCGCACGCAACGATAACGTCACCGATAGCATACTGTACGATGGCCGGTTAAAGTGGAACGATTATCGCTATTTGGAGGGACTGCCGCTGGAACAATTGCTTCTGCTGCAACGGAGAGTCGGTGAGCTGCGAAACAGTTTCTTTTTTAACGCCACCGATGAACCGGAGGCAGAAACACGGGAAATGCCTCAGGGTGACAGCAGTGGCCAAAACGAACGTAGGAATATGTTCGCTGCGCCATTAAAGATGCAAAGCACTGCGGACAGGTAAGAGTAACGAATGGTTTGTTTGTTTTTTTTGCTTCTCCCTCGTGTCACCCTAACCTCGTGCATGTGTAGTGCAGGTGAAGATGGAATATAAAACTTCAATTTACAGCGTCTTTATGTTCTATATTGTGTCACAGGAGGTCCTCAGTTGAGCCGTGGAACTCAAAACCGTCCAAGGTGCAAACAATATTTCAAATTAGCATCACGGGCCTAGCATTTTTGGCATTTGCCGGATACCTGCTGTGCATGATCGTACAGGCGATCAAGAGCAAAGGTGCTTGGGGCTAGATTTTATTTCGTTTCTGCCTTTAAACTTTTTTAACAAGTTTCAACCATTTATAGGAACGACCTACTACCATCCTACGATCACTGGTTCGGCGACGCTAGCGTCGGTGATCAAAAAGCGTAAACCATTCATGCGCCGCAAGCGTGAACTGACCTACATAACGCCGTTGGATGCGTATGATGCTACTCAATTGCATCAGATGCTCGTTGCATTTGCTGAAGGGTATGCGAACGGTCCAGGAAGCTGATCCATCAAACCTAACTAGGCTGAAGATGCACTTGGGATGACGGTACTGCACACCATAGCTTACCTTGTATGATCGTACATCTGGTTTGGTGGCACTCGTGGAATTCGTCCAACATTTTTCACTCCATACATGGCGTACTGATCATCCGCGATCGATATATCCCTACGCATGCGGAAAGATTTATTTTAATGCAATAAAATTAAAATTAATGTACAAACTAATGCGTTCAGTGTGTTATGCACTCGTACCCTTGCTCTTCGTCGATAATCGGCGTTACGGTCGTGGAACGTGTACCGTATTGGCTATAGTAAGGCTCTTCGTACGCTCCTCGAGATGCACCACTTCGTTCCGGCGAACTCATGTATCCGTCTGCCGAAGAGTAGTAGTAAAGTTGAACAGTAATAAAAGTGTAATGAAGATAGTGTTAATCAAAATTTACCTGGAATGTTGTACAGTTGCTCCGTAGTGTATGGCATCGGTCCCGCAATGTTACCCCGTGAACCGTACGAACGAATCGGTTTTGATGCTACTCCTGTGGAGAGCAACAAAAAAAAAAGAGTTGCGTAATCTATTGATGCTTGACTCAATCGATTGGCTTACCTATTGCTCCCTTGGTTCTATCCGAATACATTCCTCTAGGCAGCGTTTGAGTTGTTCCAACATAATATGGGGTTTTTGTAGGTTGCTGTAAATAAATGAAGTAAAGTAAAGAACAAAAACCAAATTACATAAGATATACAGGGAATCTGTTATAGTGATAAAATAGTATAGAGTTAAAGACTCAATTGCAAAAGCTAATCTGTATATAGCAGGAACCAAAAAAAAAAAACATTGTGTACTTCAGACATTCATTCTAAAAGAAAACGGAGACAGACATTCAACCGCAACTCTTACTTCATGTGAAGGAGCATTGGGATAGAATAAAGGAAGATAGAATTTTCTCTTAATTATTAAATATTTATCCAGGGTGCTTGTTCACTGAGCATCGCTAGCGATCAAAACAATTCAACAGACCATGCGACATGACAAAATGCTGCCAACTCAAAGCAGACAGCGTATGATGGTCACAGTTTCATGAGCAACAGTAATGTACTGCGCAGCTTACCGGCCAGCACTAAGATAGTATGCATCATGCTTTACGAGCCACTTATGGGCTATTACGTACGCCCATCGTACGCGAACTCTCCGCTCTATAATCCTTTCACGTTCTCTCCCGCCGTGATGCTTTCATTCGAAGGAAGTCATACCAAGTGGCGGTAATGGTGGTGAAAAACGGAGCTCCCGTTACAATAAACATCACCCGTGCCCACCAACTGGCAGGGCACCGTGACGAAACTCGCTCGGTGATAGTTTGCAGTTTTTTTTGCTGTATTGTCGTTGTTTTTGATATAGAGCTTCACTCACTCACTGAAGGCCAGTATTAATTGCTCGACGCTTTGCACATCAGGCGGCTACAAATGCGTTGAATTAGGGAACAGCGTAGATCGACAGACGCCCTTCCTCCTTCTTCGATGCCTCCAGCAGCATCGCGTGCGCTGGCAATGGAAGAAAGTAAAATCTTTGATCCGAAAATTAGGCCACCAAGCTTATTTCGCAAGTGTTTTTTGGATGTCAGCTCGAAACCTCATCAACCGAAACCCCCCCTCCCCCCATGAGGGGACGGATCAAGAGAAGGGTTAGGAAGATTGTGGCCAGCGCTAGAGCGCTAGAGATGAAAAGTGAAATGCTTTGAACCGTCTCGAAACGTGACAAGTTTACGATCGGCATCTTCTCCTACCTGTTTTGCTCGATCGTTCATAAACGATGGCGATCCGTCGATCGTTCCGGTCGCATTGTCGCATTGACCGGCTGCGTATATTGTTCGAGCAAGTTACGTGAGAAAAAACAAATGCGCCTGCTGTAGGGCAGCTTCTATGCTCGACCTAAATTATAGTGGTCCGCCGACATGTAGAGCATCGATTTTCGGTCCCTTGCATCGGTGATAGTCTAGTGGAGGCAAGTGCATCAGCAATGTATTGCGATCGCAACACACCTTTAAAAACATTTAATTGAATTGTTACCATCCGATGCGTGCGCCACGATCGAAACGTTTCATCATTCGACAGCTGGTGAGATGTTAATCTGCGTCTACACCACCACCATTTTACTACATTTCTCCACCTTGTTTCATTAGCTGCTTCCGGCTCGTTAGCTGCGATCGCGAACATCTCGCCCCGAGACAACCGGGGATTGGCATAAACTCTCTCGACGAAATTAACAATTTTTCGGATTAATATTTGCTGCTCTCTTCCTTCGAGTGTGTGCAGTGCATAAGTGGCGCTTGGCGGATGCATTCGACGACTGTGGGACTGTGTTATGCCGATTGCATAACAGCGAGTTTTTGTCTTTCATCGAACCATCTCGGCATGCACAGGCGAACAACGCCCAGCAGCACCGAGCCGGCCATCCAGGACCGGTGGTCCATCCATCCCATTCGCACTCCGTTATTGCCTTTTACCGGCCATTCTTCCAATGAGGCTGAACGCGATTGTGTTGGACATCAAACTCAATCGGCCAATTTCACCCGTACGATCGGCATCGAACGCCAGCCCCACAACGATGTGCTGACTATGTTTTGCTTATTCAGGTAGGTGATCGTTTGTGGGCTCGCTGCTGCTGTTAGTAATGCTGTTATGTATCATTTCTCGCCCAACAGTCCCCCAGCAAACCATCTGGTGCTCTGGTGTTATTGAACATGCGCCGCTACACTGTACCGTTTCTACCGGTCGGCCGCCCGTGGGTCTTCCAGGTGCAGCAGTAGCCGGGTAGTAGTGTAGCTTTAATCCCCGGGCACGATTGACTTCGGTAACCAAAGAAGGTAGTATGACTAAGTGGTCTCCCAGCAGGCGCAGCAGCTGAAGTATTAGACGGTGATTGATTTTTTCACTCACGCCCACTCCTCAATGCCACCAACAAATTGAAATATTGATAATTATTTTATGATAGCTTGCGGGACGTTCCCTTCGGCGGCAATTATTCGGCATGTAGTGCAGCTCACTGCACACATACAGCTAGCGTTGGAAATTGGAAAGAAGCGTTAGATGCATTAAAGCACTCCATTAGACGCAACGGATATCTTACATACTTATTTAAACAACTAAATAACACTTTGATAGAGGTCAGAGCACGGTCGATCTCGAAAAAGGAAGTCAAGGACAAAGTAGGCAAGTAGTACTCTTGTAGTCCATTCGCTTGTAGGAACTAGAAAAGTGAAATAGTTAGCACAAGCACACACTAGAGCGCATTGGGTGAAAGAAGTAATATTGCGCAAATAAGAACTTATTACGGTAACTAACCAAGTCGTAGGTTGCAAGTCAATTGCCATAAATAAATTGTTCACATTTCATTATGGTCAGTGGCAATCAATTATACATACTACAGCCAACACACAATATATCGGTGGATTTACCGTGTGCTAATCTTATGCAAAATTCGCACGAACTTCGAGTGTTACACCACTTGGTGTTAAAGTGACGATGTACAACAACCCAACCGCCTAGTACCATTTAATTGCAACCCCACACGGTCTGTCTGTCCTGTCCAGTCTATAAAACAAAAGCTGGCTATAGGAAGGAAAACTTTGCCCATCGGCTGAAGAGCCATTTCTTTGTACCTGCGTGCTGCGGCAAAGGGGTACCACCGCGCGCACACTATCGGCGTCCGTTTAGCTCGCGCAAAAAGGCCGGCATTATTACATGGCGGCGGTCATTAGAGCAAACCACACAACACTGGCGCAAAAAAAATCATACAAACGGCGTCCCAAATCTGTAGAAGGCGGCTGGGGCTGGGCTGGAAGGTTGATGGTCGCGAAAGCAGGAATATGTTGTTCGACGACGATCGACGATTTTTGGCCGAAGCTGGCTACACTGGGCTTCCACTTCCCAAACTCGAGCCAGTTGTAGAATTACAAAAACACACCAGCAGTAGGGAGACGAGTGTTCGGGCGCGCGCAAAAGTCGCGCGTAAGCCTCGTGCGCTGAACTGTCCACCGTCAAGCGTCAGTTGCAGTTCGGGCTCAGTATTGTAAGGTGTTCCAATCCGGTAATCGTGAACCGGCGCATAGCCGCGTGGTCGTGGCATTCGAGTGTTGTTGATGGTTAACAGTTTATCGATCGTTGCAGATCGCGAGACAAGCTTCCTCAGGCCAATGTCATTGTAGGGTTGATGCTGTTAACAGTGTTTTGGTGTGCAATTGAAAGTTAGAAATTTGCGTGATATTTGTGTGTCCTGCCTGTCCTGGACTGGAGTAGTGGGAAAACGAAAAACTATGGCCACTCGTATGCCTTTGCTTGGGTTGAGTGTAGCAGTGGCGGCATGCACACTGTTCTCGATCGTTACGGCACTTCCGCAACAGACAGTGACCACCTATCACGGAAATCTGTACCCATCGCTGGGCACATCGGTTGTTGGAAGTGCACCAAAGCTAGTGCTCCCGGACCCTGGCTCGTCAGAGGAACGAATTCTTGCAGGATCAGACGATTTCTTGGCTTCTTTTTCCTCCAGCGGTGATGTAAGTAATCCAACTACTATATAAGACGTCACTGTGCCAGTGCTCGCTCCATGCTATTTGTGATTACGATAGTAAACGATCAAATCGATACTGCTCAAGCATACCTATTAGAGACGTAAGCGCAAACGAATTACGCGTGCTGCTTTAATGCTGACAGGTCTTGGGACACGACAACTACCAGCCTGTCCCTAGGATCTAGCGAAAATCATAGTTTACGAGCAACTGCTTGTCTGGCGGGCACACAAGATGCTAGAGAAAAGCCACCCTTTCAGCCTTCTCCCCGCACAGAGATTAATCTGCAGCGATGCAAGATCACTGGAAAAAAGAAAGAGCCATGTCTTCTGTCTGCCCGCTGACACGAAGTAATGCAAAACAACGCGGTAAAAACAATGATGTAATGGTTGTGCGCGACACACATGTCGCAGCCTGGCTCAAGATCCCCTTCGCGTTGGGGCTGGTTGCACGCAGTTTTGTAATGCACCTGCAATCTCAAACCCGTCCACAGAGCATGTGCGCGCAGTTGTACCGGGCCCAAACATATGAGTGTTCACTCAGCTCAGTGTAACATATTAAATGGATGTCGCAAGGAACATCGCGGCGCGGCGCATCGCATGTCGCGCAGATGCCATGCTTCGCAATCATGTCTCAACTACCAGTCATGCGCCCACTCATCAGCGCCACCAACACCTCCCAGAGACCGTGCACACAAAACACGTGCAAAAAATTAGTAGAGCACATATAATGGGGCACGAGGGCCGGCCGCATGATTGGGTGATTTTATTTGACGGAAATATTATTCATGTTTCACAAAGAGTCTGCTGCTTTTGACCCCTTGACTCACCCGCCAAAATTGGAATTGATGAAATGCGAAATCCGACGCCAATTTAAACCGAAATTTTGGCTCGTGTCTGCGTCTGCAACCCGGCCGCACCAGACTGCGTGGGGTAATTAATTCGCGTAATGGTTAAATTGGAATCGCAGAAAGAAAATGCATTGTTTTGTAAACTTTCCACTTACACTTGCCAATAGAAATTGCCTTCATTATCGACCGGTGCCCTCTCCGGAGTTTGGTTTTCCCAAGCGTCATGCCACGGCCACTGTTTCCCTTATTTGATTTATTAGTGTCTAATCGACTGTAAAGCGGGTTTAATACGTAAAACCTCTCTTTGCTACCCGGCATACGGCAACGATATATGATGTAAGATCGGAAAGAAATGTTGGTGATCTTTTGAGGCATTCAAAATTAAATTAGATATTTGACGGTGGGTTGGAATCCCATTGCAAGTTGTTGGATAAAATTACAAAATTTAGAAACCGATCTGAAACACCGGTACATTCACTTCTACCAATAGAAAAACTGATCGAAAGATCAATCAGATTGATTGATTCCGTCCAGTCATTGCAACTCGTTTCTTTTATTATTCATCAGCTCGCCCAGCATATCAGACTATGTTCAACATTTAATCTACCTTTCCTACCCACTAGCCTACCTAGCTATTTAGACTACCAACAGAAAAAGAGCACAAAATCAAGCTTTACAAAAGCTGGACACTAGAAACTATTCAAGGACAACTGGGCTTTGGGACATACCAAAGTCCGTGCGCTTAACCTTCAGTTGGTTGTTCTGTGTGGTGGTTGATAATAAGAATTCACCGGCGTCATAAATCCGACACAAAGGAAAGGCAAAAAAAACGGCCACATATATCCTTGAGTCTTGTGCTCGGGGGCAAATCGTACCTGCAGCAGAGCCCAGACTTGCAAAGTTGACAGACGGCGTCGTGCACGAAGTGTTCCGGTAATATTTTCTTCATACGATTGCGTTCCAGAGAACAGCAAAGAACCAACCCGACATGAGATCACTCAAAACGAGATTGCGTTTCAAAGGATTTGCATTGTATTTGCATGAACTAGATCTGCACGTCGGCACATTTCTAATCGTCCCACATAGTTCAAGAAAGGCAGCGACTTGTTGAGTCATTTGCCAAAGTTCAATCTGCAAAACAACCAAACTGCGTTACTGTTCGTGCAATACAACCAAGCCGCGGTAGTACTGATTAGGTTTTGTGGTTTTTTAACATTCTTTCGACTGACACAATAGAAACATTTTCGTTTCTGTTTCTCCGAGCAACAGAACATGGCGAATTTCTTAACACACCACTGAACTGAAGGACACCTTTCGTAGCCATAATGATCCGCAGCTCGATCGTTAGTGGGTGTTTGGAAAAAACACACATACACACACACTTCAAGAAACGCTACGAAAATAGATCTACTGCTTGACTCATGGGCCGCCCCTACGCAATATGTTGCGTGTGGTCAGGAAAGCTTTCCTCTCGAAAGTTCCGCAGTTCATGAGGAACACAACCTGACCTTCACGTTACACCATCATATCATACAAAAAAGGGGTTCTGTTTTTTTCTTTACTGAAAGATTGTTTATACCAGCTTGATGGGGTTTCTTTTCGGTCATGACGTAATCTTTCGCTAATATAGATAGATCGATTAGCCAACACATGTTGGCATCTGTAGTTTTTTGTCCTTGGACGTTTAATTAAGTTCAAAGACAGATCAACACCAGTTAATTTTCAGCTGTTAAGAAATGGATGATCTTGAAATGGCAAACCTATATACATAGCTTTTTAATTATTTATCAGCTAAATAATAACTATGATCGAAAATGTACTATTACAGGATACCTGCAGCTTCGAGAAATATGCGTTCGATCATGACGGTACAGTGAAGTATGGTAATAAACTGCCAGCCCTCTCCCAGTTCACGCTCTGCATGTGGATGCGATTTACCAATCACACCGGCGACCACACGATCCTCACCTACTCCGGTAAGTATCGACATCACATCACACGAGTAACCTGATTCATTTGCTTAACACCACGCAACGCAAGTTCCAGTAGTGGGCCCTGACCGGCGGGGGGCCGGAGTGATTGATTTGAATGCACCGTCAAAGTGCATCCACGCTTAATCTCCTTAAACTGGGCGGCTTCCTTGCCCTCTGCGCACAGGTGTCCTCAGCTGCATAATAAGTGGCTCACAACGCTAACACTTTGCTCTCGTTATGACACGTTATGCGGCTAGTAAACAGCCCTAGGCTCCGGAATCATTTCACTCGCGTTACTGCATACATTCCATCGACGCACGGTGAATGTACGCAGCGCGCCCAAGCATCGGACAACGATCGAGTAGTTTGATCGTCTTACGCATAGCGAACGGAATTTACTGTGGTGATCGCTATTTCGACGTAAAACGCAACGTGATACGTGAAAACGTAGCACCTTTCGCTTTCTGCAGCAAGCAAGTGGCAACGGGGTGCCAACGTCACTCGATGCGTTCCACATAATAATGTCCTACTGAACTACCGACAGACTTTAATCGTCTTACGCAGGAGGTTCGACAACGGGAGCGTACCGATACACACCAACAAACACACTCACACACCAGCAGCACCATAACGATTTGGTTTTATCTTATTCTATCTCTCCATTCCATGCAAAATCCTTCATCAACGGTCCTTTCTCTTCGACACGGCACGGCATCATCGGCGAAACAGCGGAAGACGAACCACGCGAAATACAGCTCTGGATTTCCAACAACATGGGCATGAGCTTCATTAGTCTGGCCGTTCATGGCCAATCACTCTTTAGGTAGGTGGTATGCTGCTTGTAGAAAGGCTACAGCAACAACAACCAAAACACACACAAAAAACCCAAACCCCCAAATTGCCGAACAAATGTAATTTTATGTAATCTTACCAACGGGCGCACAGTAGTTTAACGACCTCCAGAAAACTCTCCAAGGAACTCACGAAAGCGAATATTATCTCACTCGAACAAAACAGGTTGAACTATCCTTTCAAAATGCGAAAGTGGCACCACGCGTGTGCATCGTGGAACGGCAAGACCGGCGAATGGCAACTGTGGATCAAATCGGAACGCGTCGGGCGCGGATTCCACAACCGGGTAAGTGCGGCTCAGGCCAACCTTGAGACACTTTTACGTCGAGTGCGAGCACGCGTGCGCATAATCGCATCTCGCGCTCGAGAGGCCGACTAGTTCTGGACACAGACCAGGCAGACAGATAGATAAACAGACAGAAGCAGACCCGATAAACAATCTTCGCTTCTTTTCTCCCAACAAATGTACGCAACGATGACGACGACGATTGTGATGATGGTCGTCAAATCGACGGATGGAAATCGGCTCCCCTTGCCCCTGCTCTTCCTCCTCACTGCAGCTAGTAAATTACGAAATCAAACCCTACGGTACGCTGTTCTCCGGTGGTCCATCCATTACCGGTCCCACTGATATCGGGCTGCACTTCGAGCTGACGGCTATCCAGATGTACAAGGTGGCGCTGAGCGCAGGAAAGGCACACCGCGACCACAAGCATCACCATGTGCACCATTTCGATCATAACGGCGGTGAGGTTACGTCTACCACTCCGCGGACCCAGGTGCCGGTAAGTCGATTTCTTCCATTTATATTCACTGCCGCTTCTTCTGCGCGCGGCAGTGGTGCTGCATCACCCAATTTTGGACACACTAATTAGATGTCCGTTTTGCTACCGTTCTTTTTGCACTGCACTTGTTAGCCTTCACCCCAACCGGCGAACCCGCTGCTGGCCAATGGACAGATTCCTACGCGCGTCAAAATTAATCTTGCGACAAACGGTGCCCAACAGAACAGTGGCTCCCTAGGCATTCCAACCAAGGGGCTACCGTCGCAGCTTGTCGGAGGTTTTACTCCATCGATCGGTAATGGCCCGACCGTCACTACCAACTTCGTTAATGGCCAGTTCAGCACCGGGGTGCGCTTCCTCCAGGAGCAGCTGGTATCAAACAACGTGATCGGTGGTCAGTTCCCACGAACCAGCGGTTCGGTGGGAGGATCTTCCAGTACGTTTACGTTCCCCGACAGCAGTAGCGAACTGGCGGGTCCATCGGCATCCGGTGGTGCATACTCCATCGTTCAGCTGCCCTCCGACACGACGCCACGCAAGCTTTTCAAGCGTCAAACCGCAGCGAAAATAGCTACCAAGGCCGACAAGACCAGTGGTGCGACGGAAACCAAAACAAAGCGCGATTTGATCCAGTTGCAGGACGGTTCGCTATTGCAGAGCTCCGAGTACATATTCGACGGACTGGCCGAGTTCGGGTTGCCCGATTTCAAAAACAAACTTGGTCGCGAAACGGACATTGAGGACGAAATTCGCGAACACGACAAGGAACCGGCGGAGGAGGAAGTGCGAGCGGTCATGAACATCTGCTCCAAGTGTGCACCGGAACCGTTTGCGAAGGCGTTGGTGTTTGCGTGGAAGGATGCGACGACGGAGTTGGGTGGCGCATTGTCCGCAAAGGCGTCATCTCACTGTGGCCATTTCTAGGATCTTGGCTGGAGAAATTGTTCCCTCGCGAGGGGATTTCCGAGCCGAGAGAAGGAACGCTCGCAGTATCGTAAACCGTAAACCGTAAACGTAAACAGTATGGATATTTAAATACCTCAAACCGTACATTATTAGTGTATTTTATGAAGCCATAGCCCAAGTGTGCGAGGTGTACAAGTGATGTATGAATAAAAGTAATAAATGTATTATACCATCGACACGAAACGTGTGCCTACCTTGCTTTTGTGAATGTGCTGATGTTGATATTCGGAGTCGAATTCCGGTTCGCTGAAATAGCTCTGAAAATGGAAAGAACAAAAGCTCGTATTAATGTACCTGATATTGCTGATATCACAAGAAATTAAAAAAATAATAATAAAACGTAGGCAATTCATCGAAACTCGAAATAAAGGATTACCCACCAGATGTAGCAGGTATTTGTAGGTTTTTTCCAAACAACTAGTGAAAAGATTGCCAAAAATTGCTATGATTTAGAAACGTAAGTCCATAAAAAAAGTTACTGCTAAAAGTCACTTAATGTCAAATACGTGCGGATATTAATAATCTTGAAATATCATAATTTTGAAGATTCTCCATCACTAGCTTTTACAGCATTACTAACATTTAAATGGTCTGCTGAAGAGCTTTAAAAAGCGTCTCAAGACACTGTTGTGCTGTGGTGTTACTGCAGAGAAGGGGATATCCACTCATACTTTGCAGACAATAATAACGCCACTGTAATGGGCACTATTTTAAGCGACATTAAAAGAATTATGAAACAGATCAGATAGACAAAAATGTTAGCGCAAAGTCACCGGATATGAACCAGCTTCAACCAGTTTTGACAAAGTTTAATTACCAATTAGCGAAGAGTAAAGAAAATTGTCTCTTTTTAACCCACAGCGCTAAAAAAGGTGATGAAAAATGACGAAAAACTGGCGTTTCTTAAGACATCTTGGTGCGACCTCCGATGAGTAAAATAATAATGAAATTTTAATAAACGTTTGTTGTTTAAATAAAATTATCTAAAAGAAAACTTAATAAATGTCCTTAAATGCTGGACAAAATAATCAACTAAATATTTCTACACACCTGCTCTTGATCCCACTGATTTGGAATGGCTGCCGGTTGCAGAGGTTGTGGAATATTTTGTCCACCGGGCAACACCTGAGGTGCACTAACTTCGTTCGACTCGAACAATCGTAACACGGAACGATCCCGAATCTCTCGCAGGTGTGATCTACGGATAAGGAAAGCACGATTAGCACGATTTTCATTGATTCAATGATTAGTTTCGAACCATGCATACCTAACATCCTCCAGTTCGTAGAACATGTCCTTGCTCGAGTCATGAATGTAAATCTTCACGTTCGGCCCTTCGAGGTACTGCATCGTTAGCTGACGCGGGAAGGATCGTACAAACAGTGCCCGTACCGTATCGATGGACGTGATTTCGTTCGGTAGTAGCGCACGTTTCGTCTCGGAGCGATATTGCAGAAACACCAACCCTAGCGGTCGTTCGAGCGTTTTCGACGGTGTTCTCACAACGGGCAGCGATGAGCGTTGTTTTCCACCCCGCCGAAAGCCAGTGCTGGCCGTTTCCGCCTCGGACATGATGCCAGGATCATCGTCAAATAGTGGACCTTGATTCGTTGGCGTATACACACGCATCTGTGGGGTCTGTAAGAGTAGGTAAGGAAGGGTGTTTCGCATCCAAGAAAGGACATCCCAGAAAGGCGTGAGAGTGTTGTGTGAATTTACCTTGAAACCTTTGCAAAGGCCACTAGCCGCATTATGCTTACCTCAAAATCGAGTGATCGTTGAATGTTTGGCGGTTGCGTTTGTGCCTGGTACTGTAGCATATCGCCACCGAGCGTGTGTCGCCTGGGATCCTCCCTGCTTCGGGCCGATCGTCGCCGATCATCGATCGCTGTTTTGATGGTGAATGTTGTAACAGAACAGAATTAGTAACAGAATCTCATGTATGCCAAACAAAAAAAGCTCATTAAGCTATCGAGTTACCTTGATCGGTCGGCTGGTTCCTGTTGCTTTTATCATTTTGCCAGTCATCGTCTGTGAATCGATTTCGTTGCATGTTGTAAAGGAAAAATGGCAACAAAAAGGCATGAGCATAAAACGGATGGTTTTGAGGATTTTTTTTTGTTATAAAAATTCTCTACTGGGCCGTCGCCCATTGGGCTAAATAAAAGACCCAGGATGTATGATTTTCTGCGTAACGTAAACGCAACCAGTGGGTGTGCTGATGAAGATTGATCGAAGAAGTGCAATTAACGGGTGGTGGCGGTGGCGGTTGTATCCTGCCCAACATTAGATTATAGAGCAATCAAATCAGCTGCCTATCATTTTATTGCCGTTGCCATTTTCTACAGCTGGCCAACAAACAGGTTTGCGATATCGTAACTAGGAAACAAATAGCATCTGTCTGGTACGATTTTACCCTAAATTGCACAACATTAGCTTGCTGCTTGCTACTAGTTTGATTGATTGTATTCTTTACAGTTGCACTGATTCCACGACTCTACTAAAACACAAGCTATACAATTATTTATTAACACTTTATGATGATGATGCATCAACAAAACCGATGAAACTGAAGAGCAAAATAATTTGATTATTTACGAAACTAAAATGACACAGTCACCAAATCTCACCATTCCGGTGAATAAATATACCATGATTAAAACTTAATCGACGCATTAAAAATTTACAACAGCTCTAACCCACCGGCAAGCTACGACACTGCTCCTGCGAAAGACTCTTGGAAGCACACGGTGGACCAGATATGTGAGAACTTGGTTAGCTGGAAAGTTGGTCCAGTGTTTTTGGTACGAAATTTGAAGCTGATCGATGAGAATTACGCTTTTGCCTTTAAGCACATGGTTAGTAAACTTGAAGGGGTTTGTTTTTTGGTCTTAATATTGCTGCCACGAAACATGAGAATTGATTATTAATTCAAGCAAACAAAAACTTTATCAAACTTATGTTTTCTTAATCAGTTTGTGTTTTATATCGCCAAAGGATTGTTACTCCTTCTGTCGTCCTGATTATCTAAAAATTTGACCCATTTTTAATCCATTTGTAGCCCGTACTTCGATTAGATTTGATTAGGGTTAACGGAGATGCACATTAAGCAATTCCGTTTATTAAAACAACGAAAAAACCTTAAACAAGCCAAAGAATGGTGTGAGAAAAATTAGTTAAAATACGTTCCAACCAACTCCCCCGCGCGTACTACACGGTGGAACATCAATCAATTTTGGGTTTAAAGTTGTCAAAAAGGTGCGGCTCACGCCCGCGGCCCGGTACATAATTGCTGTCTGTGGCTGTGTGAGTGTGGATGTGTCGAACAAACTCTATAGAGGCTGAAGAAATGGGCAATACTTATGTCGCCGCCTGCTGAAAACGTTAAAGATTATGTGGCTCATCTCGCTGCTTATAGCAACGCAGCGCCGTCCAAGCAAACCATCGGGCGAATATGGGCAAAGAAACGGCCGTCCGTTTGTTGCTATAAATTATGCATCTTCCTAGTAGGCATCGGTGCTGGTGCCTGACATCGTGTGAAATAATGTATGGGGCTTGCGTAGGGGGTTCTCGGCTGTCGTATGTATGGTGGACGTGCAGCATAAACCCCACCCTACACGGCACGAGCAGCCCAAACCCGAGTCGGGGCAATAGCGAGACCACGACGACCGACGCAACAAAACCGGACAAACCAATTTTTCGCTTAATCCTCGCAAAATTCACCCCGCTAACTCATAGTGCAGAGTAGCAGCACCACATCAGCAGCAGCACCTTTAAGATTCCACGGTTCGTCTTTAACAAAAGGATCAGCTTGGGGTGTTCTTGACGGGACGGTGGAACCACTATAAGGAGGGAGTTAAGAAAAAACCAAACCGACCCCCCGTGCAGGGTCGGTCTACTACGTACCACTGTCTCTTCCTTTTCGTTTCTTTTTCGACGTGCTCGACGATGACGATGTTGAGGACGAGCTTTTATCTTTGCTTTTCCACCGAATCAGCATTTTCCCAGCAGAAAAAAGGATGTGTTGATTTATTTGTGCCGTGCGCGATGATGATATTTGCTCTGCCTTTTCTTCCACTACTCGGTCGTTTCTTTTTCCAGCGTTTTCCACCCAGCTGCCGCCCCTGGAGCAGGTGCGAAACCGTGGGATACACTGCGCTACCGACGGAGAGGATTTTTGAGTCAATTACGGTAGGATTAGCGGGCGGCCCGTGTTTCGTCAATATATCTGTGCTTTACGACTATACCACAGATTACTACGATTGCTCTTCGAACTGTGAACCGCACTTTGCTGCTGCTTTCTTCCGTTTTGCGCTGTCAACCAGCGAGCGTCACATCCGCTAATAACACACGCACCTACACCATAACAGCCCGCACGCACACACGCTCAGCGCACACGCACACACACTCATCGCCGCCTCTTCTTGCACAGGGATGAGCGGAGTCAGCGTATCTTTCTATAGTGTAAACGGATGAAATACACTCGCGGTTCGAACGTTGTTCTGTACCACCTGAGAACGTGCAATCGACACCACTTGGGTTGATTTTACGATGATAACATGCGAAAAACACCCTTTCTACGTTCTTCTTCTTCTATATAATTTTCGCCCCTTGTGCAAACTCGTCGGTCGAGAGGTGTTGGTCCTCTCTCTCTTCCTGTGTTTGCGTACCAGCTCAGTACAGGGGACAGGATGTACTACACCTATATGTATGACCACCAGCCGATGGCCGGTTTCGCTTTCCGCAGTACGAACAACAGTACGTACAGCGTTCACTCGCTGGTGGGAATTGACACGGCCCAGTAACTTAGTTTTAGGTTGGCTAGCTAGCTAGCTACCTAGGTGACACAGCATCGTTCGAAGAAAGTTTTAGGTCGGCGGAATTGATTGCACTGTCAACCGAGGGACAACTTGCTTCGGTTAGCAGCTTCACACACATGTGTGACGGGGTACACACACTCACATTTCCTATGCCCTAGAAGACCTTAACGCACCTCCGCCGTCACCCTACAAAACGTCGGGAGAAGGGTGATCGGATACACTTTGCGGTTTCCGCTTTGGATCTACCTTTCTCGGTTCTGCTGCTGACACAACACAGCACAACAACGCCGCACACCACACACACACACAGAATGGGGGAAGGTTTCTTCGGTTTCGGACAATCGTTCGCGTTCTCCTATCCCATTGGTTTTGGCTGTGCGGCGGCCATGGTTTAAATTTCTTATTCACCTAAAACAAACCAAACTTTGAACTGATATATCTGCTGTCCACGATTTGGCTACTATCGCTGTGTCTTGTGTCCCCGTCCCTATAATATGCGTTCACTAAGATGCACCAGCACTAGCAGGCCAACACGACCGGGAACGAGCACGAATTCTTGTGAAAAGTTCCACCCTAGTTTGAAGCCCTAAGGTTGTGTGGCACACTCTTAGTTTTGCGATACAAGTTCCTTGCTCAATTCACCAGAGCAAACCGTGCCGAATTCTCTTCCCTTCAGAGCGTCAAAAACCAAAACGGAACGTCGTCGTGGTCTGCGCGCATGCTCCCGTTTGCCGGAGCGTCGTAATAACGTGTACTGCTCACGGTACACGGTACACGACCAGAAGCAAGAAGGATGCGAATGTGTGTTCGAAACAGGAACCTGGCGAGAGCCATTCTCGTGGGCGAGAGACAAATTCGCAAAATGACCATAAAACACCAATGCTCATCACTTAAACAGCATAATAACTGTGATCGTGTGGCGGCGAGTTATGTTTAACCACCGGATAAGGGGGGGAAAGAAAAGGACTTGCGATAAACTCCCCGCATTATCAAATGCTTCGTCACATATCTTCTCATTCAATTGTGCTTAAGATTATGGTTTATCAACTACTTACTTACTCTGTTAGCAATTAATGAAATACAGCACACAAACGCACACACACGATATTACTAGCTTCATACACACGAACACGGACTCGATTAGTTTGGTGGACACACTTTAGGGTATCGCTGGAACACGGTTTAGTTACAGGTGATTCACCCACAACCCAATATACCTTTAAATATGACCTTTACTAAAATAAGAAATAGGAAAACGCTTCCATATCTACACATTAACGTAGACAGAATACAATTATGAGAAAAAAAACCACAAGCGATTCTAAGCTATATTCTATTCGGCGTGTCACAATAGTTTATTTTCAAATATACAAAAATAGATGTGTATAAAATGTTACCTTTTACAAATGTAGTATATTATAATAGTATAGAGTTTTATATATACGTGTATATGCGAGCGCGCAATATATATTAAAATGGTTTGTAGCAAATCTATGATGATGCCGCCGTCCGTTTAAAGATTCTAATAGGATTCAAAATGTTGTTGTTGTTTCACTTCACGTTTGTTTGCTCCGTGCATACATACATACACACCTAGCACACTATTTGCATTTAGAATACTGTATTGCTTCCTTTGCTATCTGCGTTTTATCACACACGATCTTCTTAAGCGAAAGTATCGGGGGTTACGAACACTGTTTATTTAGCGCCAAAAAAGGGAGAATGGAGAGAAAAAAAGGAAACAAAAACCCCGCCTGAGCTACCACCCAACCCATTTTGTGTGGGGGGGGGGGGGGGGGGGGAAGGGACCCCATGTGAAATCTCATCTCAGCATTGTGTAGTTCTGTACTGGATACCTGCAAAAACGGACGGGATACGGTGGTGGGCGGGAAGGCAAGAAAAGAAAAAGAAAACACGAGCAATCAATTATGGGTGGTGGTGGCACAAGAGGGCGGGTCCTTTAAGACAGTAACATTTAGTCGGAAAAAAAGAAGCAGAAAAGCAGAAAGAAATGCAAATTGAAGTGAAGGAAACGAAACAAACAGATATGGAAAAAGTAAAGACCAAAGAAAAAACCTATCAACCTAAGATTCAAGATGCAATTGGTTTCGTTTTTGGCTATCCAGTCCACAACCAAGATCGGAAATAACAAAAAAAAAAGTTTCAAAAGCATTGATGATAATGGAAAAGGATCCGAAGGGACACTAACCGCACATTAGATAATATAAATAAATAAATAAATAATTCTTGTTTTTTTGTTGAAAGCATTGTTAAGCAAAACGAAGAAGAAATACGGAGTGAAACACAAAAACTAACTAAAGTGAGGTAGGTTATGACACAAGATGGACAAAATCAAACACGATCAAGCATTACATTATGGAACGATGGATGGATGGATGGATGGACGTGGTACATGAATGAGCCAGTATGCGTGTGTGTTTGTGTGGACCGATCGACCATCACCCCCCCCAAACTGTGGAACACACACGCGCACACGACAAGCTTACTTTCTGCTGCTCCAGCACACTCTACTAGTTTAAAAGCTGCCCTCGCGCTGTGTGTAAAGCAATATTCAAAGTGAACCAATTCCGTATGTTAGTAGCCCTGCAATAAAGAAAGAAGTACCATTACCAACAAGCACAACAATAACAACGACACAACCAGCTAAAAGCTACGAACACACAACACGAGATGTGAAAATTGTTCTTATTCCATCCCGTTTCAGCGGTCATTTGCATTTTAAAGTAAGGGACACGATGTACGTCATGTTTTGCTTACCATCTGGCGCACCGCGAATGTTGACGTAGTCCGCTTCACCGTTCCCATCCTGTGTCATGGCGTGTCCTATGCCATTGCTTGAAAATGTCACTCGGCGCAGGGTCGATGGGGCAGATGTTTGAACCATCATCGATCGTCCAGTGCGCTGCTGCTCACCACCACTCACCGGGCCTACATTATTCTGACTCATCTTTTTGTTCACAAAGGCGTAGATATTCTCAATATTACGTTCGTGTTGGTTTTGAGTTGGGGCAGCCGGAATGCCGGAATGACTGGGATAGCGAGCGGGTGGGGGAGGAACCGCCACCACCGCCCTGGTGTACCCCGTCGACGCACCGACGTACGATCGTGGCGTGGTTAGACTTTGTACTCGTTGCACACGCGGCCGTTCGATGGGAAACGATCCACCGGCGGGGACAATTTTCGCGGGACCCTGCACCACGCTGCTGCTATGGTGGTACAGTGGCGGTTCCGTTTGGTTCGAGTGAACGCTCGTCCTGCTGCTGTTTCGGATCGATCGTCGACAGAAATCGTAGATTCGATGAAGAATTTGCTCACGATCGATCGTGTCGGAGCCACGTCGTACGGGGGTCGATTGGGTGGACAGTGGAGAGGACACGTACAGTGGACGCAAGCGGCCATACGTACCACCGTTCATCCCGGTTACGTTGCCACCCTCCTGCATACTGCTGTACGAACGACGATCCTGCGGATGCCATCGATTCAACTGTGTGTTGCTAAGGTAACCGATTTTACCGTAAACCAGCTCGCCTCGGCGCAAATTATCTGGCGTTTGCTCGTAAATGTGGTACCCGTTGTCCAGTGCCGATCGGAACCCTGAGTCTGTTTCGTCCGGCACCATCATCGATGCTGCTTCACGCAATGGTTCCGAGTAAAGCGGGGCTACCGTATTGGTGGAACCGCCATAAAAACGAGCATCCGGTCGCTGACGTAATGACTGATAAGCGACCTGATGCTGCAGCTGCTGCTGCTGCTGCTTTAGCCCGACAGTGGGCTCTTTGTATGGTAAACCACTGTGTTGTTGTTGCTGTTGCCGCTGCCAGGTACTACTGCTAGGTTTGAGAGGTTGTCGCATGGGAACTAATTGACTGTCACGTACGGCTTGGCCACCAGCGGACCCTTGCGTGGCTAAGTTCACTTGTACTCCGGCATTTTTCACTGGACGTTTTAAAGAATCAACCGACGACACGGATCTGTTGGCGAGGTGGTGTGTGCGAAGCTTCGGCCGTTCGAAATCATTCACCGATGCCGGTCGTCGGATGGGCGCGATCGTATCGCTCCCTGCTCCATCTACCAACTGTTTAAAATTAACCTTTGGTTTACCACTGTCCACCACGATGGCGGATGATCTGTTGAGCGAGCTGCCACCATTAAAGCTACCAAAGCGTGCCGGCGGTTGTGGCCGGCCGGGGCGTGCTTGCGTGCTAAAAAGAACGGGCGTGGAAGATCTACCGTACGCTGACGAATATGCGGGATCGTTAGGGGTTTTGGGAGCGAAGAGACCGTTCTGGAAGAATCGCGTTAGCACTGATGGTTTAATCTGCTGTCGGGTGGATGTGGGCGAGCTGCTGACAGAGACGCCCGATAGCCGTTGGGCGACTTTTTCCTGCTGTTGCGGCTTACTGCGAGCAGCTTCGATCGCTTTCGATTTGGCCGGCACCAGGGACAATCCTTTGCTTTGTAAATACTTCCGAAAGTCGGCACTTTTCACCGTGTTCGAGAACGATTTCTTGACATCCTCCGCAAACGTGGTCTTTCGCACTTCGTCGGTTGGTTGTTGCTTGCTCGGTGAAATCTGCTGCTTTGCAACCTTTATTTCCCTCACAACGGGGCGATTTTCGATCTCGACCGTCTCATCACCCGTTACCACCGGTTGATCGCTACCATCTTCCGTCCGTTCCGCAATAGAATCGATATCATCCTGCGAGCCAAATTCCACCTTCCTAAACCGGCTGTCAAACTTGAGCGCATTCTGGACGACCTCGTTCGAATCGTACAGCGATTCTTCGGCTTCGGCCGATCCGATACGCACCTTCACCTCGGCATAATCACGTCTCGAGCGTGGCACTGGTTTAGGATTACCAGTGCGTTGTTCCATTTGCGGTAAGGCCTGCCTTCGGCTGTTGTTGTTCCGATCGCTCTGCCGCAGTACGGTGCGGGGTGCCGGTATCGGGGGTCTTACGGCAGCGGTCGGGGGGGGCACTGTCCTCCACCAACACCACATCGCGCACTTCGCGCCCTTTCGCTTTGAGTGCGTTCATTTGCTGGATTACACTTTTATCGTAATTGAGCTGCTTATCGGGATTTTTAATGTAGGTCTTCACGTACTTCGACTGGCGCAATATTTCTTCCTTCGTTATGAACACGTTATCATCGTCGTGATCGGTATCGGAATCGTCGGCATCGTTGTCACCACCACCGCCATCGTGTTGTTCGATAAGGATCGCGGACTCGTTACCGGGTAGAAGGTATCTATCACGCACGCTACCCGACGAACGCAACAGCACTTCGCGTTCGAAAGGTTGGTCGTCATTCTTGAACGGGTTCTTTTTGTCCAATATTTCCTCACCTTCGATAAACTTGCGCAGCGTGTCATCGGCGGTGTGGCCGGGTGGTGTTGTTGTTGTTGTGGTGGTAAATTGAACGCATTTTCGTTGCTTGACTTTTGTCGCTTCATGGTCATTCGATCGGACTGTCTCCGCACCACCAGCAGTATCGTTCGCTTCCGCTGGTTCTGTTTCGCGGTTCACTAGCACACTTTCCGAAACGGTTTCACCCCTTGCGAGTTCTTGGAAGCCGCCGACGGGTGATGATGACGATGATGATGATGATGCGGCCTCAACATTTGCGCAGCTTAATGGCGGGGACACAGCTGCACGTCGGGTGTCATCGTCCGACATTTTCTCACTCACAGTTTGTGCGCAAATTCTACCTACAACAAGCGGAGACACATGAATTTAGTTAGGTAATTATTTATTCACAGGAAATCAATAAATCACGGGCCTCAGCTGCACACGCGGCCAGCGCTAGTGAGAGGTTTCCTTCGGGCTTACCTTTACTTTGCGTAATATGTGTCCAGCGTAGCGTCTGCAGTAAGCCTTAATCGCAAATCGCGCGTACATTATACACGGCGTAGAGTGCTATTTTTTCCTTTCATCGCACCAACTCACTCATAACGCACCTTCTTATCAGCGACAGCACCAGCAGCAGAACGAAGAAGTTTGCTAAAAGTCACACGAAAAATAAATAAACCATTTCCGATAACCGACTGCCTCCCACTTTGCAGCTATCTCTATCTGGCACCGTTTAACAAACACATTTAACACATCTGGCCATCTCCTCTCGCACGCGTCGCTTGCTTTTGATGATTGCACAAACAAATCGTGCACACACACATCTCTGCACAAACAGTGCCGACAGGGCTGTACAACACCCCTGTTTCGTAGAAAACCCGATTTATGATTAACTGTAATACAATTGCAATCAAACACTATAACCGATGAGTTACTGTGGAATTAAAATAGAACTACTGAAAAACATAATGCTCGCAATGTTAGTAAAAAAAACAAGGGAAAGAAATGAAATATAGCGAGCGTGTAGTAAAAACTCGGCCAATCCATACGAGCTTTGACACCGCTGGTTGGAAGTATTGTTTAGAAAGGGGGAAAAATGAACCACGAGCCGGGGGGGGAGAAACGTCACTAAACCAAGGTTATACACAACCATGGTATGACACAATTGCATCGGAGGCAGTTATGAGCAGAAAAATGAGGTAATTGCAATTAGCGAGCAGCAACTCGCTGTTTCTGACCGGCAACTGAGTGTATATTTTGGGTGGGGAGGTAACATCGCTTTTAATTGATACTCCGGCTCTGCGTTTACGTCATTTTCCACGACAACAGCGCATACGACAGGGTACAGCCCCCGTACGGTGTAGCCAATTAGGCGGGCAGCAGTTTCAAACACCTTACCAGAGAATAACGCGTACGCGTGTGGATGGATGGAAGGATGATGGGAGGCGAGATTTCTTTCGCTTTTTATGCTGGGCACATGAAACTCACACACACGAACCTTTCCTACATATGCTTGGTTGCTTTACTGCAGTTGATGATAGTAGATTGGCTAAAAGTTTGTTTGTTTTTTTAATAAGATTAACTTACAACATCGAACCTTCCGTGTAATAATAATATCCTCTCTGCTACGATGTAATAGTAGGGAGTACTGCTATTAGTTTGTTCTATTTGAGATAGAATAATCCTCACTAGATATGGGAGAGCTACTACTAGAGCCAGGAGTTGCTGCGCCTTTTGCATGGTGGTGGTAATTGTCGATAAAATGTGTACGACATCCATCACATCGCAGTGTTGGGGGGCACAGAGTACAACTCACGTTTCAGTCATGTTTTCGAGAGGGGGATATAATGTATCTGTAGAGAAGTCTGTAGAAAGAATCACCTAGTTAATTGATCATATTGTCTTGACCTTAATACTTGAGATGTGTGGTTCCCGTCTGGCTTGATTTTCCGACCGTGTAAATAAAGTTATAGTGTTGATCTAAGAGTTTAAAAATACCCTAAACGTTCCGCTTTCCCAGACCTGCTTTCCTACTTCCAAGACCAGCCTTATATTACCTGTTCCCAAAAAACGTATGTTATGATTAATTGCACCCACTTTTTGTTCTGTTTTGTTTGCAGAGTTTCAAACTCAAACTTGACCCAAGACAGCTTAACAAAGCAAGCGTGAAACTAAAGTACTGACAGTAATTCGAGACAGACCGAGCGGTCTGCTAATGGAATGTATATATATGTATGCCTTATTTGGCTAACAACTACTAAATTGGCATCATGCTGCTACAGCTTGGTGGATGATGACTAGAACCAGTGAAACATTCGAACCCTCTTTTCTGTTCCGTTTCGTAATTCCGCCCTCCTGGTGGTTCTTAAAATGCTAATAGTAATGGAAGAGTTGCAATTATCAATCAAAACGGTTGTTGTCCTTTAAAAGTCTTGTTAATTGTTAATAGCCGTCTATCGACAGTTGGGCTGAGAGTAAAATATGTTTATGCTACAAAAAACAACGACCAATATGTTTAGCTACTGCGAAGATAACTGTACTGTATATGCATGCGCCTACTGGAAAGATCGGGTGGAAGAATTTGTATGCTTTTTATGTTGTTCTAATGGTCCACCTGTACCTACTATACGTAACCGTTCCTGCTAACACCGTAAACACAATGATTGTAAACATGACTACGAATTGGATAAGTTTGTGTGTGTATGTGTGTTTGTAAAACAAGACGCGGCACAACACTATACACACCCTTGCTAACAATATGCACTATATGGCAATAAACGTTATTCTTATGCACGTGTGACTGGGTTACTATCAAAACTCTGGGTAAATCTAATCGATAAAACCGTTCCGCTCTAGACGCGTGCAAATTACACGTGACATCCATCCATTCTCAATCAATCCGCGTATCGTTGTATGATCGTTTCCCAAGCCGGTCTTACCATTTAGATGGGTATATCACTGTGTGGCCCCGAGGACAGTGCCATTTTCGAGAGCGTCGACAACGAACGCTGCGAAAAGCTCGAACAGTCGGACGAGGTTTCGTTGAACAATTTGCGAAAGCTAAAATTGCGAAATTCAATCAATCGACCACGATCGTACGTTGAAACATATCGCTCCTTACACCGCCATACTTACAACTTTCTTATGCCACTTTCGTTACTCTTTTTCCACGGTGCATCGTCCGGCTCGTACGGCAATGGGCCTTGTACGGGTAGTTCGCTAAAGTCAACCACCGCCGGCCGCTCCGTGCTAGTAGGTTCCTTCGCCAGCATGCTCCCATTATTACCATTCTCCGCCCCAGTTCCAATGGCTTGGCACGTCATCAACTCTTGCTCCAGATCGCTAACACGAGCCTTCAGCTCATTGCGATCGGTTAGCATCTCTTTCAGCTCCACGGTCGAGAACCGGGGACGCTCGTCCTCGTTCACCCGGTTCGCCAAATCTTCGTTTTCCTTTTCCGCCAAACCAAGCTGCATCCGGAGTGCCTTTATTTCGTGATGCTGGTCCTGTATTTGGGCCAGAAAGTCGGCCCGCTCCTCGCACAGCGTAATGATTTGATTGTGCGAAAACTTTTGCCGCCTGCGGCTTTCACTTACCACCTTCTTTAGGCGATCGTTCTGGCTCGACAAACTTTCTATTTCGGCCATCTTCTCGCACAGTTCCATCTCTTTGCGCTTCATCTTTTCTTCCAGCTGCGAAATTTGAAGCTTGTATTCGGATTTTTTCAGCACACCCGCCTCCGCGTCGGACATGTTCGAACCGTTGGGAAAGTCATCGTTTGGTCCACCATTGCGTGAACGCTGCTCTTCGGATTGATGCGTGCTTTCGCTTGCCGACTGTGCAATTCCTCGCTGAAGCTTACGATTCTCTTCCTGCAGCTTATCGATCACCTTGAACAGCTCTTTCGCCTCGGTGCGCCACTGATCTTCGATGGCTTCCAGTTCCTAGCGGGTGAACAGGGAGAAACAATGTGTGTTGGGGTTAAGCAAGCCGTGCAATAGCATCCTTTCTTTGTGTCATACCTTTTCGTAGCGCGACCGTGATGCAGCCTTTTGCTCCTTTTCCGCTTCCAGCTGAGCGATCTTCTCCTGCAACTCCTGCAGGGTAGCATTTTCGGTCTCATTCTGGCAGGTCAGCGATTCCATCAACTCCAACGCATTGACCACTTTCGTAATCAAGCCCGAGACTGCGTTCACTCCATTCGCATCGATTATTGTTTCGAACTCCTTCCCAATTTCCAGTGCCAAATCGTACACATCCACTACGGTTAACTTTTCTGCGGCATTCATTTTTGTTGCTTGGCGCGATAGTGTGCTGGTGGTTCGAATTTGTTATTATCAGCACCGTTACTTTGCAAATAGCACGACAAACTCGTATCAATATGCGATAATGCACAAGCTGTTTTTTCTTTCTTTCTATTGTTGAAATTTATTTTCCCTTTGGCACGAACTGACAAAAGCAGAAACCAAACGTCAAATGCATGGAATGCGTGCACAGTGAGAGAGCGCGTTATATCTATTGGTCAAAATTATTATGCATTTCTGAAGCAGGCACTACACGTGCGATATTTTCGAACCGAAATTAAATTGAACGTTTCAGATAATGTACAGTAAAAATGAGATTCTTTGTGGGAGTATACATGTGTGATTTTTGCAGTTTTATATTAGCTAGTGCTACAACAAATACTGTGTATCTAGAGTACTACTCAATTTTCCAGGCGAGAGTGCTTTTACATTAGAACTTATTTAACGTTTCGTTGAAGAAATTATCTATCGATTGATTTACTAAAAGAACTGATGTATAAATAGATAGAATGTGGATATTGATATTGTAGCGTGCAAACGAAACCAACTCGTGCTCATCGAAATAAAACTATGTTGTTCGGGTTCCAGCCAACAGATGGCGCCAGGTAATCCAACCGTTTTGGATCGGAAATATTTACTCGATGTATGTTATGCAAACCGCCTCTCCATTTATTTACGCTTGTTCATAAGCATTACCAAATTTATTATCAGAAATACCTTATGAAAAAATGCAGAGTATCCATAAAAAAACAACGATTTTAATGTGATGCAGGATCCTAGCGATCCATCGTCTATTGCATTACGTATTTTATGCATAGGAAAATATATTCAAAAACATTCGAGTGCGTTCCTAAATTTATTAAAAACTCTATCCTAGTACTAAGATAATAGAAATTAGGTAGCACCACCAGACCAAACGGCTGTAGGCGAAATGGCTTTTATATAGTTTTTTTGCTGCTTGATAATAGGTAATGGTCCAAACGTGGGAAATCAAGAGCTTAGTGGCATGCTGTATCTTGTGCCTAGGAACCAGAGCAGCTGTTTTACAGTTAAAGAAAGTCCTAGACTAGATAGACTTTGTAATATAAAATCCCCACACTGTGGGACCCCACTAATTAATCTGTGGGACGAACCCTGGCGGCACAAAAACCTTAAAAGTATACCGATTAGGGTTGTTACAAGTTGTACGTATAGGTGTACGAACAAGAAGATCTATTCGTACAATTCGGCTGTCAAAATCCGAACCCAAGGTTGTTATCCTTCAAGGTTTTTATAATATGTTTTTCTTTCTAAAATTATTTAATTCAAGCGATTTAGTGAATGTATATTATTTATTTACATTTTGCATTTCAATTACTATACATGTCTATACATACAAACATTTTTTAGGCATTTTCGATTCCATTTTCACTCCGTCGATGTGTTCACCGATGATCGTAGTTGGCATGTTGTTGTGGCAAATTGTAATGCTCCATGTTCCGGTCCATGGTGTGTCTTAGACCGCGGGAAGATGTTGTCTCTTCTTCAGCATCATGTTGACTCGTCCAATCATCGCCTTCGCCGAGATCTGGATGCTTCATTCGGGTCTGAAATTGTTTTAAAAGTACATCAATACCGCATATCGAAATGTTAGGAAATCAAGCGTTTCTTTCAGTCTGTATGATTGTACTTACTCATAGGTAAACAATCATTCTCAGCACCAGGTTCCTCATTTTCGGTTTGTAGTTCAACAGATCATTCCAAAGCTTTCCTTTGCCAAATCACACTAGGTACAGAACTACACAAGTCGAGCATACGATTACAACTGACTGACACACACACTCGTGGCGACGCACATATCCACACATGGAAATCATAGGCTGATCTGTTTGACAGCTTGCTTATTCGTACAATTTGGCCCAGTGGGAAGAAGGAGAAACATTTGACCGAAAAGGGCCAGAGCAAGCTAAAATAAGATTGAAGAGCAACCCAACAGTTGTAAGACTTGAAACGAGCAACTTTAGTGCTTAAGTTTGTCCATTAAATTTTAATTTGGTGTTTTTAGTTGGATCACGGTTTTACTGAAATAGAAAATTAGTCCTTTTTAAACGCATACTCTTCTTTCATCCTTCATTATTCATTTACTTTCAGTACATAAATCTTTTAATTTTTATCATTACCAGTTAAACCAAACCAAATTTATCAAATTTCTATTTTCTGAGTTAAAAAATACTTTTGGTTTGGTTTCAAATATCCTCTGAATAAAAATCATACAGTTTACTTACAGCACTAATCACGTTTTGAAAATGACACCGAACAGGCTACCTTAATGAAGCTAGAGTGCCAGAAAGTATGGGATATTGGATTAGAGTATGGCAATACTGCACTGGTGGTGATTGGCAGTTAATAAAAAAGTAAATAAGTAAGACTAACTAAAAGTGATCAAATTACAATAGAGCTCAAGACTCTTTTGTTTTATATGTTTATATGTTTTATATGTCGAATGTTGTGAATAAGATTAAAAAGGACAGAAACAATATGCTACTAAAAGACATCCTAACTAAATTATATTAATCAAGTTAATTGGATGCATTACTTGAAGTGTTAAATTTTGCATTGGCAAGCAAAATGTAAACATAAAGCTGAGCTGAATGTGCGAGACAAAATAGAGGAATAGTTTTGATCTTTTGCTCATGTATTGACTACAATAACTGTCGCTGACAGGATAGGCAGCAACGTAAAAACGTAAGATTGCATAAATATAGGCGTAAAATAGGGATATCAAGCTTAGAAATCGCTTCAGGAGCATGCGCCACAGAAATGTACACCCTTACGAATTAGTTAAATAAAATCAAGGTAATCACTTCCCCAGAGGCACTCAAATCGGCCTTTCTTATTCATTGAAACTCCAGGCGCGACAATAACATTAGGTTATACATAGACGAAATTAATAGTTTAAAATGAAAAGTGGAGGAAATCGTGCAGCGAATTAAACTCACTAGACTCCGATGTGCTGGCCAGCTGGATGTTATGAGAATGGCACCGGACAACCCAGCTCGTAAAGACCTTTTATGCCACCCATATGAGCACAGGAGGCAGACAGTGTCGGAACAATTCTCTAGAATGATAGTTGATGTCCCCATAAAACATACTATGCATTAACACAACCAGAGACAGTGGCCAAGCGGAGACGATCTAAGAAATCTGGAGAGAAATTAATGATGTCCTTATGCAAGGCCCCCTTTGTGATGTTCGGGGCTATATACGTGACAAGAGCACGCTACATACTTGTGGCTATAGGACCGTACAGTCCACTTGTAGTAAGATTCCTCACGGTCGATTTGTACGGGACCTCTTAAAAACTCGGGGCTACAAGCATCTGCTTACTTCGTGTCTGCTTATACCATGATCCGCCCCTGGTGGTAGGCTCAAATTAAGATGGATAGGCAGACGACGGCGCAAGACCGTATGCGATATTTACACACACTAAAAGTGCTTTAAAAATTTTGCTGATTTTATAACGCTATGTACTCGTCTATTAATAAGATATTTAAAAACCGACTACACTTCATCTACTTACAATGACCGACAGCGTTTGCATCATTTTAAATAAACCTCAATCGGTACTTACCCTTTTGCCAAACAAAGCCACTACAACAGAAGACAAACAGCCAATGTCCGGAATCGGATCGTTACCGCTGTTAATCCGTCGCACCGAACGACTACAGCAAGTAAGTGGTTTCCAATCATGCTTTTATTTATCCACATCTAATCCTTAATCCACCAACCGTTCCAACGGGGTTTCGGGTGTGTAACTTTACGTGCACCGAACGTCGGCAGCCCTAAAGGATAGGTAGCTCTTACACCATGCTTTACACGTCGCTTTTCGCCGTCCCTTCGCTTACGTTACATAAGGCCGAAAACTTAAACCATTCGGTGGATCACATGCAAACAAAGCCGGTCCGACGACGCCAACGATATCGTTCGGGCTGGCCGCACTACCACCGACCACCGTCTGCTGAAACTGCTGATTGACAAAGAGGGCCGTCGCGTGCTGTTTACCGGCAACACTGCTGTCACGCTTATCCTTCGGATGATCTAGCAGGCAGGACAATTTGCTGCCCACCGTACCCATACCACCCGGGCAGTTTTCGCCCCGTCCCGGATCGGCAGCGGTTCGATGGTCGGTGGAAGTTTTATTGGCACTTCCGAGCAACAGTGAACCACCGCCATTGGTACCGTTTGGTGTACCACCGTTAGTGGGCACGTTACTCGACCCAAGCGTACCGTTACTATGGTTACTAATGTTACTAGCGCTACTGTTGCTGCTGCTGTTACTGCTGCTGCTGCTGCTACTGTTGGTGGCGGTGGTGTTGTTGTTGTTGTTATTATTATTGCTGGAACCGCCATTGCTGCTGTACTTTTTGGACTCATTTACCTTCCGGGACCGTTTCCACTTCATGCGCCGATTTTGAAACCAAATTTTCACCTACAGCCGCGCGGGGTGGGGGGGAAAAGGAAAATGAACGCGTACACTTATCGTTTGCATGCGATGATCAAGCGACGTTATCCGCTTACCTGTGTTTCGGAGAGCAGTAAATTGTTGGCCACCTCGTACCGCTTCGGTCGGGACAAATATTTGCTGACCTTAAACTGCTTTTCCAGCTCGAGCAGCTGCTGGGAGGTGAACGCCGTTCGGGGCCGTCGCGCTTTTCCGTATACTGAATTTTGTCCTAAAAATCGAAAACGACAAAAAAAGGAAAGCAAACCAAAAAACATTAAGCAACCGTTGGAAAACTGGTGTATGAGAGGACTGTGGGGAGTGTACATTTAGTGACGCTGTTTATACTATCTCTCATTCTCTCGCGTTCTCTGTGTTATGCTTTTTAAGCGCTTTTGGGACTAATTTTGTTTGCACATTAAAATGGCCGACCAGCACACACCAACAGCAACTGTCAGAAGCGCTTCGTATTTGCCAAAGCATTTGCCGTGCCTGAGACAGGGGGGTTCTAATGCACTGTTAATGTGAAGCGATTAAATTGAACGATAATCACTTTATAATGCTATTGGGATGCTCGAGATGTGAAAAGTGTCACTAATAGACTAAAGAATAAGTGTAAAAGTGTGTGATGAAAATCTAAATGTATATTTTTAGTTTCGGGCTAGCTTATTTGTAGTATCAGCATGAATTTGCAGTTGCAGCTCCATTAAATGCTGTTTGTCTTGTCCTTTGTCTTCCCTATTTGCGATGTTACTATACACACACACGCAACTTGTTCTGTTTACTATAAATTAGTATCACTAAAGAACAATTACCATATGCCATATACGAAGCGAAAGCGATGCATTGCGTGCGTGAGGGCCAACACAGCGCAAGGGAATGCAGTTTGGAGATTGCGCTATAGCCATTCATTCGGCCACACCCACTTCATTTGTTCACAGAAGACAATTGAAATTGATCCATTCAGACTGCGCTTGTGCATGTGCAGTACAGTAGTACATAAAGAAAGTTGGATTTGTGTTGAGGTTTTTTAACCTTTTGGAGTTTGGAACTAGTTGCAAGTATTCTACTTAAAAAAAATCTTGGAAAAACTTATAGGAATACTTTCCTATTAAATCACAAATGTACATCGGTAAGTTTATAGGCAACTAACTGCATCGTTTTGAGAAGTATAATAAATACTAAATATTTTAATAAAGTATGAGTTATCAGTTGATTTGCAGCAGCGTTTCCCATACTATGAATTTTAACACTGAAGAAGTTGGAACCTGAGACTCTTGTGGACCTGGCTATAACTGTTGCGAATTTTATGACATTTTCTTGCTTCTGAAGCAAGGCGAATATTCAAAACACACAAATGCAACAAAAACTAGCGAGAAAAATTGTGACTTTATCTCCTCGTGCGCCTTTATTGCTGTCACTCATGGATCCAGGGGTCAGAGAATTCATCTCCACATTGAAGCATATTCCGTACAAGGTGGACATTGTTACACGCAATTTGCCATAAGATAATCATACAAAAGGAGCAGTTTATGGCTCTTGTAAATTTATATGGTTTACGGTGAACGTGTCCAACAGACTCTCAACTGAGCATTGAATGGTATTCAATTGAATTTTGTGAGAAAAACTCTATACAACGACCTTGTTGAATCATTTTTTAGTCAAGCCTTAGTTGCAACTGAATCCATCAATCTACTCACAAACAGTGTAAATGCTTATATTTGTTTTAAAAGACATTAATGTCTAAATTGTCAGATGATTGCTGTAAGGCCGCTCAGGACCAAGGGACAATATTTATGTAGCATGTTAAAGGTCTATTTTTGATGCATACGCTACTGAATATTTTTGTTCTTCATTTATGTTAAACACATTCTTAAACACATTTAATCCGCTTAATGTGTCATTCACAAGTGACAGACGATTGTCCCTTCGATGATGTGAGCACCAGGACATAGGGATCTCTCATGAGCGACGGCTTTTTTCCCTCTACCGTTCATCAAGGCATATCGTTGTAAGCTGTATTGCATTACTATTTTCTTGTTATTTTGAAATAAATCGAGAGTAAATTAGAATACGACAAATGAAATGAAACCTCTATCTCTTAATTATCATTACGCCTTACATTAGGCATTAGGAATCAGTTTCATCATATTTTTCATAGAAAACCCCGAAACATTCAAAACCCCGACGGTACTTGATAAAACTTGCTCTCGGATGATGCTTAACCTTTATGTTACGAAACGATACAAATGGCAGGCGTCCCTCTGTAGCTTAATCTATTTTAATTGTGTGTCTCGTTCAGCTAAATGAACGAAGGCTCTTTTCGATACCAACAGGCAGAGAGAGCAGACATTTTTTAACGCTTCTCCTTTTGACCACGTCGAGACAAAACTTACCAAAAAGAAGGACGCTGCTCAAACGAAATTTGAGTTAAGTCAACATATGAAAAATATATGTCATGTAATCGTTAAAATCAGCTGTTCAATAAATATATCCAAAGAAACAAGGTTGCACAGGACGAAAAACACACTAGGTTTACTAATAATTACTTGAAAGTCACCGAAGACTTAAGATTGTATCTCATTTTAACCTTTAGGATCATTTTAACACATTAGATATGTTAGATTCTCTTTTTTATGTTTATTTAGCTTAATTTACTCGTAGATGGCAAGCCAGTTCCATTTTCCCCTTTAAGCACCTTCGTTTAAAATCTACGCTTAATACATACAGAGATCATTCTAAAATTCTAAATTAAAATAGTTAAAAAATGTATCTCGCATAATTACAACCAATCCTCAACCATTTAGGACAGGCCTGAAATATTCACTGGATTATGAACTAAGAGTAAAATTGGCCATCAAGGTGAACAAAGAAAACTTAATTCAGTTTTGAATTTAAATATTCAACCAATTTCCATCAACTTTATAAAAAAAACTATCAAGAAACATCGATAATGTCTTTACTAATAACTTATAAAATTATCCCTGCCCAAAACAAAGTCATATTTAATCTATGTTAAAGAATATATTCCAATAAATGTTTCGCATATCGCCTATCTAAGCAAATGTTCCACGATTTATAGCACTGTTTGAATATGTGCACTTACCGCATTTACTTTCAACACCACGGCCGGTATAATTAATTCAACTCATGAAGTGTTAAATGATACCATGCACCACTAACTGCGCTGTGCCACAACTACAACTACTAACCATTACACACCATATCGAACACTAATCGATTCGCTGCAAACAAACCCACATTGATCCTGTGCATCGGTGTGCCAAAACCCATCGGCAAAGTGCACAGTACCGAACAGTTTAGTTCCCTTCACAAACACACACACACATCATCGGATCATCGGCAAGGCTCCACTACCATTTTCCAAACCCCCCCCCATCCCGGCATTCCCGAAGGACCGGTTTTATTTATCAAATTATCAAATTGATTGTAAACACTTAGGGAGCGCCCCTGCTGTTAATTGGCGCAAAACCGAATTGGCAGCATTCCATTTGCACTGCGATAAGGCACAGGGAGAGAAGGGCAAGTGTGGAAAAGGGAGAGGCAGAAAGGGACGAGAGGACCACTGCCCCGTTCCCGTTTCAGAAACCCATGAATATAATTCAATTAGTACCTAATCAGATGATCAGTAATTTGTCTGTTAGCACATATGCGAGCAATTTTTGAACCTAACGCTCATCGGAACTCATCGAGTGCCCGAGGATGGGTCGTGAGCGGAGACAGGCAGGAATGTGAGGCAGGAAACGGCATAAATCACATACAGGGAAAGAAGGGTGTCCGGTGCGCGACCCTGTTCCCTGTTGTAAGAGCAGGACCCGGCGATCGATTGCCCGAAGAGATGCCCGGACGGCCGACGCTATCAGCGTGCCAGAGTAAATAGAACAGATGTCATTTGTACAAAGTTAATTTGTTTAATTTGATTGCTATCGTCTCTAATAGGAAAGGGCGTTAAACGGCTACGGTGATACCTTTTTTCCGGGGCCCGGGGTTTTGCCGCTTCATTGGTGTGTGTGTGTGTTTGTGTTTGTGTTTTGTGCGTTGTGCAATCAAAGAGGGTCGTGGCTTAAATGAGCACAGAGGCAAAAACCATCCCATCCCGGCATTCGGCGAAAGATTAGTGACCCCCTTAGTTAACTGCAATCAAATTATTGAAACCGAAAGTATTTACTTTGTGCGCCCTTGCACGGTCTGCTCGGGTGCTCTGGTATCCGGGATATTTCACCCCTTGTGGTAGATATGCGAGTGTGTGTGTGTGAGCAGGTTAGCGTAGGACAACACGGGAACTGAGGGATTCGGGGTTTTTGCGCAAAGGGTCACTATACGCTTGGCTAGAGATACTTTGTAGCGTTGTTCTAGAAACAAAAGTTTCTTTAGAGTACGCAATTCGTATTAAATAATGTGTTTTTTTTTTTAATTTTAATCAGTCAAAAAATAATAATAATTATACACAGTTTAATGTAACAAAAATATTTAATTTTTATCTTATTATTAGAACCTTTTTGTCCATTTTTTCTCATATCCTTTAACCAACACTTATACCAGTTCTAGCAACTTATCAATTCACCCCACTACATTACCTACTTGCTGACATAAACGATGATGCTAAATGGGCGACAATAAAAGACCAAGTGGTCGTTTAAGTTTCCCCTGATTGTTGGGGATTGTCAACGAGGGATCAGCCCAGCAAACAACGGAAAAGAAAAAAAAAGGCAAACCCGTCGTCGCTAAAGCAAAAACCAGCAGAACGTTCAGGGCAGGTTTTTCACCGCACTTGCTTAACCGTACTGCTCTAACCGGGATGATAATCCTGGGCTCTCTCTCTCTTTTTGGGGTGAATTTTCGTTCACCCTTCGAGGGATGGCACCATGCCCGTACCATACACCGCAAAGATCGCAACACCTTATGGTTGAAATTTCGGAGCAACCACCACCAGCAACCATCATCGGGGTGATTGGCGGTGATTAGCGATGCCGGTGTTTGTTTGGGCTCTGCGTGCGCACAGAGGCAAAAACCATCCCATCCCGGCATTCGGCGAAAGATTAGTGACCCCCTTAGTTAACTGCAATCAAATTATTGAAACCGAAAGTATTTACTTTGTGCGCCCTTGCACGGTCTGCTCGGGTGCTCTGGTATCCGGGATATTTCACCCCTTGTGGTAGATATGCGAGTGTGTGTGTGTGAGCAGGTTAGCGTAGGACAACACGGGAACTGAGGGATTCGGGGTTTTTGCGCAAAGGGTCACTATACGCTTGGCTAGAGATACTTTGTAGCGTTGTTCTAGAAACAAAAGTTTCTTTAGAGTACGCAATTCGTATTAAATAATGTGTTTTTTTTTTTAATTTTAATCAGTCAAAAAATAATAATAATTATACACAGTTTAATGTAACAAAAATATTTAATTTTTATCTTATTATTAGAACCTTTTTGTCCATTTTTTCTCATATCCTTTAACCAACACTTATACCAGTTCTAGCAACTTATCAATTCACCCCACTACATTACCTACTTGCTGACATAAACGATGATGCTAAATGGGCGACAATAAAAGACCAAGTGGTCGTTTAAGTTTCCCCTGATTGTTGGGGATTGTCAACGAGGGATCAGCCCAGCAAACAACGGAAAAGAAAAAAAAAGGCAAACCCGCCGTCGCTAAAGCAAAAACCAGCAGAACGTTCAGGGCAGGTTTTTCACCGCACTTGCTTAACCGTACTGCTCTAACCGGGATGATAATCCTGGATTGTTGGGGATTGTCAACGAGGGATCAGCCCAGCAAACAACGGAAAAGAAAAAAAAAGGCAAACCCGCCGTCGCTAAAGCAAAAACCAGCAGAACGTTCAGGGCAGGTTTTTCACCGCACTTGCTTAACCGTACTGCTCTAACCGGGATGATAATCCTGGGCTCTCTCTCTTTTTGGGGTGAATTTTCGTTCACCCTTCGAGGGATGGCACCATGCCCGTACCATACACCGCAAAGATCGCAACACCTTATGGTTGAAATTTCGGAGCAACCACCACCAGCAACCATCATCGGGGTGATTGGCGGTGATTAGCGATGCCGGTGTTTGTTTGGGCTCTGCGTGCGATAATCTAGTTGGCGATGATTTTCACGCAAACCTGCCAACTTTTCACTTGCTGCGTATGACGCGACGGCTTGCTAGGGAAATAGTGTTTATAGTTTCCGTTCGCGCGTGTGTGTGTGTGTGTTTTTTTTGCGCCACAGCTCTTTGCTAAAGGACTTACAGGGTGCGATTAATCGAAATCAATTAGTGTACATTACGGGTGAGATGTGCGTGGCAAACATACGACATGTGTGGCTGATGTACAGATGTGCTTGCCAATGCATACATTATGGTGAAATATGCAGTGTTTTGGAGGAAAAAATATTTTTTATTGCCATGTCTATGTGGATTGCGCGACTTGCGAACGGCTCCGGTTTGGGTGAAACCTCTAGTTTAGCGAACAATCTATACAGTCGAAGGAAAACCGTGGATCTTAGAATGTACAATGAGATTTAAAATATAAAGAACAGCTCTAGTTGTTATAAAATGTTTGTACTAAATATAATAATATAACTCAATAAAGTATTAGGGCTTGGAAAGGCAGGATCTCCATTCGAGAGCTATACTTTCTTTAAACGCTTGTCCTTGCTGTTGCTAATTAATAAAACAGTTCCGTCATGTAAGGGCTCTCGGTGAAGAGGTCATGAGCATAGAGCCAAACGTAATTAAATACACGATAAATTTATCTTTAAAGAGCCGAATATTTTCGGTAATGTGCTGCTGTGTCTATAACATACACATAACAATTTCTGCTCGTACGGCTATCCGAGACTCGAAAGCGGACCATCTTCTATAAATCAATCCAGGTCCTGGCATACGCTGATGACATAGACATCATTGGTTTGAGGCCCCCAGACAAGGCCCCGTACCCAAGGTCCATGCAAACAACAGGTCATTCATTACTGCTTTTCCTCCGCCTACTCGCCGCCTACTCCGCCCACCGCTTGATCCGCCACTGCTCTCCTATGTAGCAGAAGCTTACCAAATGATCGAGCATGCGGCACTGAACCTCGGGTTGGAGATCAACGAGGCAAAAACCAAAATGATGGTGGCACCACCAGCGCCCTGCTAACAAACACTGATTAACGCAGGGGTGATTTACACATAGATGATCGCACCTTTGAAGTCGTTCAAAACTTGACTGATCTGAGGTCAAAAGTCAGCACCGATAACAACATAGATGTTGAGATATGCACAAGGATGCTGGCATGGTAAACCATACTACAGCCTAAGGAAACTTCTCCACTTGAAACACCATTCGCGACGGATGAAGCTTGGACTGTATAGAACTTTTATAGTCTCGGTACTCACATACACCTCTGAGACATCCGATGAGCTGGTCGTGTCATGAGAATGGTATCGGACTATCCAGCCGGTAAAGTAATTTAATCCGTCCACAATGATAGAGGAAGCGTGGCAGGCTCAAAGATGGAACGATGGCGTTAATGCGTCCGCCAGAACTACCGGTATATTTGATTGGCAGACAACGACGCTCGACTATAAGGAGTATAGAGGATTGTTGGAGCAGGCCAGGACCTCGAAGTGGTTGTAGCTATCATATGTTTTAATGAATACTTTAAAAAGTAATTTAATCGTTAGCGCTTGCGACAGAGACTCCAGCAAATTGTCCAACAAGAGGAGGGATCTGTTCCGTAGAAAGGCCACCTTGGCAGTGAAAAAGAACGGCTTTAAGTAGATCACTGAAATAGCTTAAAGGACGTCACCGAAGTCACCTCGTCCTAGCGTATATTGTACAAGATCGATTGCGCTCTGTAAGTCGAAAGGAGACTTGATGCTTCTAGATGTAGTATAGCAACGAGTTGCTGATCACTTATCTGATAATGGTACTACAATTTAAATCTTCATAAGACCTCATCTTTTTCTAAGATCCTTTTGATTTGCCACTGATACAACCTAGGAAAAACATAAACTGTGTTTAATCTCAAACTGTTACTAAGAAATGCCAAATTTTCCAAACTATATCTCCTAAACCTCCTAAAAAAGCCCTAAAAAATACACTTTGGCAGCTAAGTTTTCTGAAGCTAAGCTAAGTACATTCTGATATGTCTTTCAATAATTTACCCCACAAACTACGGTCGACCTGAAGGCTTAACAAGACACTATAGGATAGCTTTGTGCTACAAGCATTTTTTTTACAAATCAAAATATAAATTAAAACTTTATTGATCTATTTTTTTTTATTCATATAGAACGGCCTGGCCGTATTGCTTTATTGGTTTATCATCAGTTTAAAAAGCCCACAAACCCTCGTTTGAATTTTTATACTATCCTTTTTAAACAACATTTTAAAAAATCGTTCCATACTTCGGTGGCAATCGCAAAAAAAAACAACAAACAAACAGAAAAAACGTGATACATCGATAATGAATGGAAAAAACATCACGATCGAAACAAAAATTACACCATCACACACATCTTACAGCCACATTGTTTCCAATGCACGACGGCACGAATCTCTTTGCACAAGCATACCAATGAGCTGGCATCAAATTTGCAATCACAACATTACGTGCCGCCCCAAAACGACAACAAGACTCCCCGGACAAACCTCTGGTCGATTGCGGTTCCTTTTGCAAAATATACTGTTGAGAGCATGAAAAAAACCTACCAAACCCCGCAGAAACCGTTTTTTCCGGTCCACTAGCTTGATTGTTGTTGTAGTAGGCTTTGACCTACGATTATCTCGCCCTCTCTCACTCACTCTCTCGCTCTCTCTCATCTTCTTACATGTGTCATCTATCTTCGAAGATGAAACTACAAATAAAAAACACACAGCAGCAGCCGCAGCATTCATGTCAACAACTTCACAGCATCGCACGACGCTTTTCCCCTTTTTTCGCCCAAAATGCCTTCTCGCCCCAACCGGTCGGACGGTGTCAACGACAACGAATATCAATTCCTGGAGCGTGTGCGCCTCCACTGTTTGCGTTGGCGTTGCCGGGTTGTTTGGAATCATGCTAACAAATTGCGGAGATAACTCGATTTCTTGTCCCTCAACAGTGTAAAATCAATCACTCAACTTTTGTGCGTACTCGGGAAACGGGATGGCGTGAACAAAAAAAAAAAGGATGGAGGACCGAAAAATCGGCTATGCAAATAATATCAGCATCGTTGTTTCGTTACAAGCGTGCCCTGATTGCGTTACAGGATTAGCTGGGAGTTAATGGGTCTGGGAGGATGAGCGCAGCACGCTGCACGGTTGGAATTTCAAATCGAAAACAATGCGCCGTACAATTGGTTCTGTAGGGATCGGGTGGATTGTTTGGATTGACTTTTGACTATCGCTTATGGTTTTTTTGCATATATCAAAATCATCAAAAAGAAATATTTTTCTTCAAATTATGCATGGTGACTTTCAGGTAACAAGGATTGTCTAACTTACTATGAAAGTTGAAAAACGAATTCCAAAAATTGTACATATGTATCGTACTAGAATGAAGGTCTTAGCCCTAACTCTAACACAATTATAAACACAAACCTTTCAACGCCATTACTCCACCACAATATGCGCCTAACAGGCCTAAAAATATGGACAGTGGTTGTCGGGTAATATTCTCTTTACATGACTAGCCTACCGGATCGTAGAGCTCTTCATTCTAGCGACTTCTCTGGTGTTCTTCGACACATACAGAGGCAGGAAAATCTTCATGTTGCATGCGGCGAAGAATTCTAATTAGTTTGTTTTGGTCAGAGCTCATGTCTGGCAACATTGAGTACTGAGAGTTCACGTGACAGGTTGCTGACTTTTGATGTCACATAGAAGGTTTGGACGACTTGGAAGATACTTCCGACTATGATAAGTATCCTGAGAATTATCATTTTCTCGGTTGAGAACGTTCCTCAAGTATCGGGACCGTGAGCCTTATGATGTGTACAGCATCAGCATATGCCAAGTTCTGCTTTGATTTACAAAAGAAAATTTACAAAATTTCATGTTCATCTGACGTACATGTGTCCTCATAAAAGTTCTGATTAACTAACAACATGGCTAACAATAATAGATTTTTACAAGAAGAATCAACTATGATGGAAGCATACAAAGACGCTTGTCGTACAATCTATCATACAACTATCTTTTTTCACTTATACATTAGTCGATGAGGCTGTTTCGTTGTTCAATATATTGGTAACCACTGCACTTAATACTTGCACAGATGCTTTAATGTACTTTATCTAAGTTGAATCCTTCCTTCTCGGCTCGTTCCGATGGCATTACTGCTTTAGTATTAAAAAAGTGTAGCAAAACTCTACTTCCTATTATCACTGTAATCTACAGACTGTCATTTCCTGAAATTTGTTGGTTGGCTGGAGATCAGTGCCCTCCAAGGTAGTGTTCTAAGTCCATTAATGTTTGCTTTGTTTGTGAATGATGTATGTAGTGTCCTTCCTCCTAATTGTTATTTGCGTTATACTGATGACATTTACATTTTCTGTGCCATTTCTTCTCCCGATGACTGTTTTTGACTTCTGAGTTGCTTGGATTCTGGTGTTATGTGTTATATTCTTCTTACTTTCTCTCTATATGTCCATCATAATGTTCTGTCATTTTTTTCTCTCATTCTTTTATTCACATTTCATTTAGCACAAACTTGTTGATGAAGTCATCTTGCAATAGGACCTTTGGATTCATTCGGTTGAAGATTTTACACATAACTTTTAACGGAGTCTGACTGCCTTGATGCTGTTCTATAACGTGTAACTCGAATTTTCTCACGCGAACCTAAAACTCTCTAGAAAGCGCAAAGAAGTTCACATACCTAAGGAAACCCCAGTAGCAGGCACCGAGTGGCGTAATCTGCGCGTGCGTCATTGGGTCTCGATGAAAGAACTCTGATAGCAAATTGAGTAATGTTTCACTGTTTAGTTACGCTGACTCCAGCTTTGGGCCAACGAGCAACAAATAATAATAGTGTAGTAATTGTGGTTATAAAGGCACTGTCTAGCATACAACTACCACGATTAAGTATGTTTATCATATAAGCTCTAAAAGTAAGAGCCTTATCCAGAGACATCCCTAAATCTGTACCACATATAGTAAGCTGTAGCGTCACTGTTGTCAATGATGAAGGCAAATAGGACAAGAGAGTTTAGAATATTTTCTTTCTTCTGAGTCTCGGGTCATCCTCTCTAGCGTCAGATTAAGAAGAAACCTGCAAGCGCAGGCTCTTGGTTGTAGTTGGTTGTAGCGAGAGTTTTTCATCAGCTTCTTACAATTTTCCCCGGGAAATTAGTGTCGTATGTGACTTTAAAATGAATTAAAAAAAGGTAAGATTGAACCTACTGTTATACCATCTCATCTAAGTCTGCCGAAATTACAGTGTTTCTCACTTGATAATGCAAAGTTACCTATGATTTTTGCAAACGCTACATACGATTTCGTATGGAGCGTTTGCAAAAATCATAGGTAACTTTGCATTATCAAGTGAGAAACACTGTATCTTCATTTTTATAAAATATGCTTAGATTGCAATAAAACGGCATTTATTGGCTATCTCACACCTCAGTAATAAGTTATGTTCAATTTAAAATTTCAGGTACCGTAGTAGATTTTTTGTTATTCATATAGAACGGCCTGGCCGTATTGCTACCGTAGTAGAATTCTATTTCATGAAAAATACATAAAGATGTTATCGGTTGAAAATAAGGGGCATTAAATATTGGTTAACCCAAATAAAACAGATAAAGGGAATTCAAAGTGTCCCTTTATGCAACTGAGTACGGTGAAATCTACATTTTCTATTTTTGGAAGGGCTATAAACGGGTTTGGATTCCTAGTTTGAATTTTTACTCAATAAAAAGAGTAGTTCTAGGATTGTGAGTTATCTGAATGCCGTCAATTGTTATTATGCTTGGCTTAAAATATCAATCGAAGTATTTCCCAATCAGTGCTGTGCATAACACTTTTAAATGTAAGCCTAAAAACAAGACTCCTTTTTATTGTCTTCCGGGAGCATGTTTATCTTCAACACATGCTCACAAATATTTGCATACAAGTTTGCTTGTTTATATGCAAAACAATGCAGGAAAAAATCATTCTACCATCCTCAGAAGTTAAACAAAATATTTATAGCTCTGTAGAGATTTACAAAAGGTGAGTGTTTTCATGATTTCCTCCATAAAACAAAACTGAAAGCAAATCAGAACATTTAAAGGGATTTGCTAAATCAATTCCGTCCGTTAAGAGATGTTACAATCCAAAGCCCCAATGTCATGTCACATTTCGCATAAAAACATATAACAATCATAACCCTCAGCAAATGGTAAATGTATGTGAAGGAAGGCAACGATACATAACGCGGTACCATACATATTATAATTTTATCGTACCTGTAAGCTCCGTGATTCGAGGATAGTAGATGTTATGGTGCCTTAGAAGCTCTAGCTGAGGTAGCTGCATGAAATGGAACCGATTCCCAGCGTCGACCTACCGGAAAAGAAAGGTTTTCATTTACATGTTTTTTCTGTGCCTGTGTGCCTTTGTTATCGTCCTGTAGATATTATCATAATGTGCCCATATGTGCTTCGATTTGCATAATTATTTTGCACACCCTGTACGCCTCCATTCTGATGTTGGGAAGGGGGAAGGTTCCACTTACCGGTATGCCTTTGTTACACACGGCAGGATGTGTGTCGAAGGTGGATGCGTTCGAGGTGAAGATCACCTGCGATGGGCAGAGATTGTAGAATGGCAGATAGTCGTGTTGGTTGGGCGAGGATGATTTGGCCATTTGATTCATCGCACAGTCGTCTATATCTTGCGGTTCCACACTGCCCGGGTTGATCGATGAGCATGAGTCAGAGGAGAAGGTGGATTCTGACCTGAAATGAGTAGATGGATGGTGTAAGATGTAAATTTGGAAGTTTATGTCAATAGATTACCTCCTCAAGACATTTTTTCATATCGATTCTTCGACATGGCTCGCTCAAACATGGAACGAATACATTGATTGGACTTACTTATACCTGATTATCCGAGCTACAGACAGAATCACTCTTGTAGGACGGTCTTTTTCATTTAAAAAACTGTTATACGTCGCATTTGCTATTGCGTAAATGATAAGTTGACACTCAAACGGAAAAAAAACTCAAAATCTTGTTTTCTTGTGGTTTTATTTGCTACTGCCACTTGTATTCGCAATCATCGCCCTTCTCTCTACGCTTATCATGTGATCCTTATGCGGCTGCGTTCTCCATGCGTTAGCTGTCGCAACGATCGACGTTCGAAATTGGGATTCATGTAACTGAAGTAATAAAGTTTGAAAATTACCATTACTTCCAACTAGCAATGGGAACTAGAATCCTGATCGAGTTCTAGGAATAATTCCCAAGTCGGATTCCATTGGATTGGCATTCGAATACGCGATTAGGATAAATAAAAAAGGTGTAAAAGTAAGAGAAGAATTTCAACAAACGATCACAACTAAGAGAGCAAAATTTGAGTTAAGTAGTTCAGTTGTTAGACCACATATTAATTTCTGTCCTATTTTATTGTTTCTGAGATCTGAAGCATAAATATTGCAGCTTAAAAAGATACAGAATAGATCTATAAAGAAAATGATACGCTTGCAAAATAACCAGCAATGGATGGCCGTTAGATAAAGGATAGTATGCTTGACTATCTATTGTTTTTCTACAATGCTATTTACAAGAACATAGAGGTCACTTTTGACAGCGTTCCTCACACTATTCTGATGGCTAAATTACACGTGCTCGGATGCTCGGAACAACTGTTAAGCTCATTGCGCTCACCTTTAACCAATCGATGGTATAGCTTCAGGGATGTCACAAGGGAGTAACCTCGGTCCACTACTCTTTGTGGCTTACCTAAATGGCCTTTCATGTGAGGCAAAAATTTATCTTCCGAACCGTAGTCCTGACGAAATGCTGTTTCTAGGCCGGTTTGGAAAAAAACCCAGTTCTGGAGCGTCAGAAAGACTGATCCCCTGCTTAATGCTTATCAACTGAATGGTGCTGTCATCGACCGCAAACTTTCTGTCAAGGACCTGGGAGTATTCCTTGATGATAAGCTAAGCTTCCGCTACAAGCTGAAGCACATCGTCATTAGGAGGACTCAGCTTGTAGAACTGTTGAAGCATCTGGCGCGGAGTATAGATGAGCTGACGTCGACTAAAATGCTCTACTGCTAGCTAGTTCGTTTAATAGTTTAGTATGCTTCAGTAGTGTAGTGGCCTACGTCTGCTTGATCCTTGGCGGGTCTAGAAACTATCCAGGAACAGTTCACGTGGTTTGCTCTACGCTCCAGGATGATTCCCATGGACTATAGCGACTCAGATGAGAGTCATCTCCGTCCTGGGAGGTTCCTCGACGTTTCTTGATATGCGTGTCTTGTGTTTTAACATTTAATTTACTTTAAGTAGTTTCAAAAGGGATTTTAATATAAAGTAAAACTTGCCAGGACACTATGGACATTTGCCAGCTTATTTAGGATGAAGAATTATTCGTGACAATAAGGTTCATGCACAAAGAACGCCGATAACACATTTAATCTAAGGCTTTCCTAGACTGACACCTAAAAATGTGATAAATTTTAAGGAGCTACAAATGCTTAAGAGGATACCTAATCACGTGATAAAGGAATCCTTATTAGAAATGTCTGAAGTTTTTGTAGAAGTTAGTGTAAGAAGTTGGTGTAGAAGCTGGTACAATTATGTAGAGGAGTGTTAAGCATGAGAATTTGATTTTAGATACATTTTAAACGTACTACACTGTCCTCCTCTGTCTGAATTAAATAAATAAATCACTAACATTCTGCGAACAATCATTCGAATATGTAAATATCGCCATATTTCAGTTTGATCCTCATTTTCTACAAAAACAAATAAGATTCCCTTAATTTCGTTAACTTTCGTTCACAAAAACACCCCATTCCATTCCCCTTCTTCAACATGCTTTGCTCCACAAGGGGTCACACACACACCAAATGTGGTGTACCAGAATTAGTTGCTGCGGTCAATCAAATCAAATCTGGTCATCCAATCTGGATGACACAATTATAGCTCGCCTGTAGATAGCGTCCAACAACATTTACAAGCAAACGGTCGTACTTAGTCCCCATCTGCTGCCCAGTGGGATACAGTGACAGTGGTAGCAAATAGATAGCGTTTTTTTGATAACAGCAAAAAAAAAAAGTTGCTTTGCTATTTGTACTGGTCGCGTGTGAGATACCGATACGCGTTGACATTCCTATCAATGTTGTAAAATAAATTGGGTTGGCCCCCGGGTAGGGTGTTACGCGGTAATGGTGGTTGTTGGTTGATCAACAATGTGTTTAAGATAGGGTTGCTTCAGTGATTACTTCCTAAAAAATAAAAGTTAAGCTATAAATATTAGTGTGTATCTAAGATTTATATATTATTGAACACAACTTACTAGGCTTTGTAGCAATCATAAGAGGGAGTTGTTTACGCGAAAAGATTAAAGTGCTTTTCCACAATATAAACAGAAGCAGCACTTTACATTAGCTATCCGCTTACACACTTGCCAAAAAAAACAAGTGCTTTACGCACTATCGATCTAACAAAAACAGATTAAATAAGATTTATCCTTGGCTGTGTGAGTATGCCTCGAAAAATAAGCCCCACAAACCAACCCGTCCAACTCGTTACGATCGCTTTGTTGGTTTACGTTTGCGATAGATACTTGCGGCTCAACAAACAAATCACATTTTCTGATTGCGTTTGTCACGCTCCGATAGGCCCCCGGTTTCGATTATACGGAGCAAATTTAAAGCGAAACACATTAGCCAAATCTCGAAATCAGATTTCGCATACGAGTGTGTCTCGCTTTCGCTCTCTTCCCCCCCAAGGGTACAATACACAAACATCACACACATTGAATCCAATTACCATCGATACAACCAACCCCCCGTAAGCTCCCCTCAAACAGCGCCCCCATCGATCTTCAACCACACTCGTTCGTGGAGAAAACAATTGTTGATTGGCAAATGAAATATAGAAAGCACGACAGCGAGACACGATATGGCGTCTTGATGCCGAATCTCCGAAACCAAATCGGAACGAACGAGAGAAATGGTAACAATCATCTTATGTGCCTCCCCATTCCCTCTTCTGCCAGTTCAACTTCTTGTGGTGCCGGATTTTCCGAGCTCGGTATGCACGCCTACGCACGTACATAAAGTGGTCCGTTTGTCTGTTTTCGGAGCTGTTTTTCCCTGGCTGGCTTCCGGGGACGGTTTCCCATTCGACCCTACTACACAGCGTAAACGTAATCAGCCATCATCCAAGCACACAATCACAATGCGCATGTATCGTTTATTGCGCAATGATTTGTTGGGCTGGTTGTTGGTTGGAATGTTCTGTTCGATTCCCCGGCCATCCCAGGAGAGACATTTTTCCTTACTGCCGAAGTAAAGCGAACGAAGGTTTGTGATACGTGGCTGCTGGCTGGCTGGCTTTTAGTGATTTGTAGGATTTGGTGAACGGAAGCTCGTGGAGGATGATGGTAAAATGACTACATACATAAATTGTTGACATGACATGTACAGACGAATGAGTCGAATACGACAATGATATATGCGTGTGCACCACAATAAGCCAGATTAACTCACATAAAACAATATCTGGTCGGTTGGTATCAGGTTTTATGTTGGTAAAGGAGTTAAACTTATCAATAATTTCTTGAACGTAGGAATATTTGAAACAATTGATTGTTTGTTTTGATTTGTTTCATTTAGATAAAGTTTTCTGACAAATAAAACCTTACATAACATTACATTGGGTGCTAATATTACTCATAAAAGACCCAAACAAAGTAGAACCGAGAGGAAACCCGGGAAGATATGCGGACTCGAATAAACAAAATAATAAAATACGCGAGTAAATCAACAAACACATTAAGAGAACAAACTAAAGGAATGGTACATTAAACTACTTCTAAGCTAAGCATTTGCAAGAAAGAATTATTGGTGAAAATATACGGAAAAAATCAAAATTAACTGATAGCGTAAATAATACTAGATGATAAATAAAAAATAGTAATCACAATGGTTAATCAAAGATTAATATAAATGAACAGAAAAGATAAGCAAGCTAAAATATCGATCTAGAAAATGATTTGAATATGTTCAGTGTATTATTTGAATCACATTAAAGATTATTTGATAAGTTTTTAATATGTCAATTCTAAGTAAGTTTCTATTTGTTGCTCTTAATTGTGTATATTTAACGATGTTTCTGTTATCAACTATTGTTTTTTGTATCACCAATTTTATACACAGTTTTATCCATAAAACATTTTCCGTTGTTCTGGTTGCAACCTTGATTTAACAAATTATGTTTTCAATATAAGTATTCGTTATTATTTTCTCTTAATGAGCTCTTATAGTTTTTTGTTCGGTTTTTACTTTGAGGTAATTCATTAAATCAATTTTATAATCATTTTAATTGTTTGCAATTTTTCTTTCACTGTTTTGGAATCGTAGTCCCGTATTTCAATTAATGTCTTTTGCGGATATAAATAATAAAAAGAATATATTAAATAATTAAAAACTTAAGATTACCTGTCTGCTTGAGGCAACAAAATAATTACTTTGACACATATTTGATTGCATAAAATGAATTAAATTTTATGTTAATTGCGATAGTTTAAGTCAGCGATACTTTCACCAATTTATTTATGTTGACGTATATTAAATTATGCTCCAAAAAGCACAATTCTTGTTTCTGATATTCCCAATAGAGTCACATTATGAGTTTTGTTAGCTGGTTGTATACATTTTTCATAAGAATTATTTTTTTCTTACTAATACTATAGCATGTTTTGCGTACTACATATCATACTATTAATAAGCAATATTTACAATTCCTAATTTTCATTTAATAATCACTGTCGCGAAGTAATAGCAAGTACCTTCACGCCAAAACATCAAAAACTCCTTCTAAACCGGTTAAACATTTGCTTAATTGACGATATAAATATGCAATATAAATTTGTACTCCGTACTATAAAAAAAAGAGCTAACCACTTTATCGCTCATAGCTCGATAATAGTGCACACCAATCACACACCTGTCATCTGCTCTACCAGGGACAATGATAAGCAAGGCAACCGCTACACTTCATCGTCAATTAGTGTCGCACACACGTTTCTTATCAAATAGACTCATTAATTAGCCTAACCTGGTGGGGGGGAAAACACATGATGATGCATATCGGGCGCATCCATGTGGAAATAATAAGCCAATCAAACTATCTGCCAAACATGGGGCCGTGTTTGCTAGTCGGTCGTTGCACAGTGTCGCTGATTGACGTGTGCGCCACATAATCAGCGTGTGGGTAGGGAAATTAATTTGGAATTGTCATGTAAGTGATTGCTACTGTCTTCTTCTGCACGATGATTAATCTCTACGATACGGTGCTAACGTGGTTATCTAGCTGTTCGGTAATTAAACGGCTCCACAACACAACATTCGTGCTGCGGCTGCTGTTGCTGCTCCTTCAACGGTTTCGAAGGTGGTTTGAGTGATAACGCAAATAAACTCTATGTACTACGTACACACACGTACACACTAACACGCGCGTCATATCGAGTGCGAGTGCGCGTGATAATGGTATCGTTATGATTAGGAACTGTGGTCAGAGATGAAGTAAAAATATTCAACATGGGGTTGCTGAAGACGATTGACGATTGAAGGTTTGTAATCTTCTTAATTAAAAATCAAACTTATCAAAATATGGCAATGAAACTAATTTAATATGTCTTTCATGTTATCTGCCCCATGATAAGATCAAATAATGGAGCTGAAACGGTCAATCAGAGGAGCAAATTTTTGTGATTTGTACTTATCAGATGATGAAATGGTTCAATAGATTTGTCCATACTCCTGATTTATTTATAAATTGCACAGTTATAGGTAAACAAAGAATGAAAGAAGCTGAAGGTTGGAAATGCTGATCACCAAAGGACTACCACTTGTAAGGACCCTAAGGACTTTTGAAAAGGGTGCTACAATATGAGGACATCTGAAACGTTTGTATCACTTGTATCACGCTAGGCATTTCCTGTATTTAATGCATTAACTTGAAGGAGTTCATAATACATTACACGCAGCTACTCCCACCAAACACTTAGTATGGCTATCTCGCCATTACTATTTGCCCAGGGTTTGAGAGACCCACTTTTGATTGCCAGTAATAGTTTAATGTTAAAATATCTTTTTTTTTGTTTCGTTGTAGCAAATCTTAAGTAATTATAGGAGTTCACGGAGAGCATGTAGTGTAAAAAAGAAGAGTAGCAGGTAGTGACAAGTATGAAAAAATGAAATTTCGTATACTTTCATCCTTATCAGGCGTTATAACTGCTTCGTGCTCTTAGCTTGCTGCAGAAATTCCCGATATTGATCAAAGTCTAGAGCCGTCGTCTGCCTTCGATTATCCTGATAATTCCGACGGACGCATTAAAGTCATTGCTGTATCTTAGTTAGGGTCTAACGCAACACCTTTGTCTAAATGCATGGCCTAAAAAGACTTTACAGGCTTGTTCGTCCGGTGCCATTCTTATGTATTGATCAGTCTTACGATGGTGATATCATCGTACAGCTCTTAGAGTTCGTCCCACATACGGGGCCAAAAATCCTTCTGAGCAGCTTCCTCTAGAACGCGGTTAAAGGTTTTTTTCAGTTTTGGACAGAACCCATGTACCAGAATCCCGTAGAGTTCCATAGAGTAAAGCTTCGTCCATCGCGACAAGGGAGGTTTATTCAAATTACTTCAAGTAAAATTTAAATTTCACTGGTATAACGAACGGTAACTACCGCTATACGTATGAAGCAGAGTAATGAGGAATTTAAATGACATATTGATTGTATACATATTTTCAGTATCTCAAAACATTACATCCTTCTCCTAGATATTTGATAGTGTCAGGTGAGACTAGTAATCATCATTAATGAACCAACAATGAGTTCCAATGTTGAACGGTGATGAATAAAAATAATATCTATTCTAGAAGTTGAAGGTCTCAAACGTTAACACATTAGAGATATGGAGATGTTAACATTCATATTTTATCCAATCTTGACCTACCTACGATTATTAACGTGCGCTTAGCATAAATAGACTGAATTTAGTTATTTTTCATTCGAAGAAACTTTGAGCAACAGTTCCTAGCAAATATCCATTGTCTTTTGTACCATTTTTCTATGTACAGATGACAAATTTAAACGTTATCAGTTTAATTAGAGGAGCGATGTCCGAAAAAGTTTAGGAACCGCAATGAAAGATTGTACAATGTAAAATAAGTCCGTAAGCTAAGAAGTTGGTAATTGTGGTGCATCTAGTGAGAACCGCTTTTAGTTTTATAACAACCAATTCCTGCCACCTAGCAATGTTGAATGACCAGAAAATGATTAGGAATATCAACATTTTAACGCCTGGTGGTTTTATCATTGTAAAACTTTCATCTCGGGTCTCAGAACATAGATGGATGTGAAAAATATCCAGAATATCTCATCCTTAAATTCCATATCTCAGACACTCTACATGAGCAGCAGAAGACGCTTGCCAAAACTGTGTGCGGGTTCTTCGATCGACATCGGCCTCAATTAAGATATTTTAAGCCAAGATGGTGTAGCAACGGACCGACGCGGCTACAGCAAAAAAGCTGACACGATCAATTATTTTTAAGACAGTCATGGACAAGCTGTTACCTCGAGACTGGGTGGCAAAACATTGGTAGAATGCTTATTGAATGTAGGAATCATGATAAATGTAATGTAAACAGTAATTTTATTTGAATTGTCATCCAATGGTCAATTTGTAGTGGTTTCAATGACTTCTTTTCGATGACTTCTTATGAGACTCTTCTTATCGGATTTTAAAATACGAGTTATATAAAAGGCTACATTAATGAAGGATCATTTTCATTTAACGAAAATTTTTTTTTTTTTTCATGTTTTATAGTTAATCACTTTCAAAGGGGATATGCTCAAGATTAGATTCCCGCTTGTGTTGTTTAACGGTGCCCCTATGAGTTAGATTATAATTTCGAAAGAAATAAGATCCACTCATAAACCACAAAAGTTCATTAATTTACGCTGACATTCCACAATACTGTACCCAGAGATATGCCTTAACTCCCCTTATCGCCCCCGCCCGCCTTCACCAATTCCTCATAAATCCATGGCTACCGGGCAGCCATTTTGTGCCAATCAACAAACACTCCGCCAACTCCCAAGCTCATTATTTACTACCAGCGAAAAGCTCTAATCACCAATTAGTGCCAACAGTTAAGGTTACCGTTTTTCCGCTTATATTGCGTTGCCCGCCTATTCCCCAACCACCTTCCCGTTCTATCGATCAACCTCATTCCATGATCTTTTCTTCTCTTATGTATTTGTTGGTCTCTTTCACATTTTCTTTAATATTGCAAATGGAAGGATGCGAGAAAAAAATCGTAATTACATTCTATAATAGAAATAACTTATTTTGTTGTGCTCTATAATTTCTCTTTCGGGACGCTGTTTCCCGTATGACTCGTCAATTTAGTTAACGGACAGTGGTCATGCTGCTTGGAGGTACGATTATGATTAAAGAAAGAACATTAAGCAATAAAGATAGCTCCGTTTTTGAGGTTATTGTTGATTGTCTTTCATTGCCAGTACATATATCATGCTTTCCTTAGTTATTATATAGTTTTTTTTTTTATTTAATTTCAATTTTGTGGAGCCTACCTTGAGTGACGATCATCGCTCGCATTAAACCCATCTCCACCACTAAGATCCACCGTGTTCGCCTTGGCACGTATCGGTGACAGATCGGCCCCGGTACTGTTGGTATTTTCGTGCTCTTTACTGGCCAGTAGTGCTTCGATTCGGAAGGAATTAGCATTGCTACTGGTTTTGGTACTTCTGCACACTACGTCAGATCCCGACGCTATCTCCACGCTGGACACTGAATTATTGATCTCACCACTATCCACTAAACGTCCAGCTGAAGCGTCTGGCGTATCCGTGTCGGCCATATTGTTGTACGGCTGCAATTGTTGTTGCTCAACGTTGCTCATCGCGCTAAGCCACTGTGCCGTTTGCCTTTTTCTTCACGAACCACCGTACTAATCGAATCGTTTTCAAAGACTCACTATCTCACTATCAATATCACACAGTCTCTATCACAAGTGCACAATCTGTTACGGATACAATCAATCGTTATATGTAATGGTTAGCACTATCTATCGCATTGCAATGATTGCACGAATGCACATGATCGTACGACACACTCAAAAGTGCATTGAACGCTAGCAACAAATGCACAGCAATATACAACGCTCTCACAGTTCGGCTCGACGACGTATACACTGTGTTCGGTGGTTAAAATGAACTGAATGGCAACATTAAATGTTAGCTACCACGAACCACGGATGGTTGATGCGATCCGAAATCTACCTCAACATTGTAGATAGACAGGATGAGATGGGCAGATACGGAAAACCGAGAGCTTCTCACTCTATCACCCCTATCTCGATCAGAGACCCACTTTTGATTGTCAGTGATAGTTCATTGTTGAATTAACATTCTTTTGTTTCGTTGGAGCAATTCTTAAGTATTTAAAAGAATTCACGGAAAGCATGTAGTTTAGAAAACGAAGAGTAGCAGGTAGTGAAAACTATAAAAAAATGAATTTACGTATACTTTCATCCTTATCATGCGTTATAACTGCTTCGTGCTCTTAGCTTGCTGCAGAAATTCCCGATATTGATCAAAGTCTAGAGTAGTCGTCTGCCTTCGATTATCCTGATAATTCCGACGGACGCATTAACGTCATTGCTGTATCTCAGTTAGGGTCTAACGCAACACCTTTGTCTAAATGCATGGCCTAAAAAGACTTTACAGGCTTGTTCGTCCGGTGCCATTCTTATGTATTGATCAGTCTTACGATGGTGATATCATCGTACAGCTCTTAGAGTTCGTCCCACCTACGGGGCCAAAAATCCTTCTGAGCAGCTTCCTCTAGAACGCGGTTAAGAGGTTTTTTTTCAGTTTTGGACAGAATCCATGTATCAGAATCCCATAGAGTCCCATAGAGTAAAGCTTCGTCCATCGCGACAAGAGAGGTTAATTCAAATTACTTCAAGTATAATTTAAATTTCACTGGTATAACGAACGGTAACTACCGCTATACGTATGAAGCAGAGTAATGAGGAATTTAAATGACATATTGATTGTATACATATTTTCAGTATCTCAAAACATTACATCCTTCTCCTAGATATTTGATAGTGTCAGGTGAGACTAGTAATCATCATTAATGAACCAACAATGAGTTCCAATGTTGAACGGTGATGAATAAAAATAATATCTATTCTAGAAGTTGAAGGTCTCAAACGTTAACACATTAGAGACATGGAGATGTTAACATTCAAATTGCTAGCTATTTTATCCAATCTTGACCTACCTACGATCATTAACGTGCGCTTAGCATAAATAGACTGAATTTAGTAATTTTTCATTCGAAGAAACTTTGAGCAACAGTTCCTAGCACATATCCATTGTCTTTTGTACCATTTTTCTATGTACAGATGACAAATCTAAACGTTATCAGTTTAATTAGAGGAGCGATGTCCGAAGCAGTTTAGGAACCCCTATGAAAGATTGTACAATGTAAAATAAGTCCGTGAGCAAAGAAGTTGGTAATTGTGATGCATCTAGTGAGAACCGCTTTTGAGTTTTATAACAACCAACTCCTGTCACCTAGCAATGTTGAATGACCAGAAAATGACCAGAAAATATCAACATTTTAACGCCTGGTGGTTTTATCGTTGTAAAACTTTCATCTCGGGTCTCAGAATATCCATCTAAATTGTGAAATATATCCAGAATATCTCATCCTTAAATTCCATATCTCAGACACTCTACATGAGCAGCAGAAGACGCTTGCCAAAACTGTGTGCGGGTTCTTCGATCGAAAAGGCACGCTAGTGACATCGGCCTCAATTAAGATATTTTAAGCCAAGATGGTGTAACAACGGACCGACGCGGCTACAGCAAAAAAGCTGACACGATCAATTATTTTTAAGACAGTCATGGACAAGCTGTTACCTCGAGATCGGGTTGCAAAACATGGGTAGAATGCTTATTGGATGTAGGAATCATGCCAAATGTGATGTAAACAGTAATTTTATTTGAATTGTCATCCAATGGTCAATTTGTAGTGGTTTCAATGACTTCTTTTCACTCAATGACTTTCAATGAGTTATAAAAAAGGCTACATTAATGAATGATCATTTTCATTTTATGATTTTTTTTTGTTTCTTGTTTTATAGTTAATCACTTCCAAAGGGGATATGCTCAAGATTATATTCGAGCCTCCCGCTTGTGTTGTTTAACGGTGCCCCTATGAGTTAGATTATAATTTCAAAAGAAATAAGATCCACTCATAAACCACAAAGGTTTATTAATTTACGCTGACATTCCACAATACTGTACCCAGAGATATGCCTTAACTCCCCTTATCGCCCCCGCCCGCCTTCAACAATTCCTCATAAATCCATGGCTACCGGGCAGCCATTTTGTGCCAATCAACAAACACTCCGCCAACTCCCAAGCTCATTATTTACTACCAGCGAAAAGCTCTAATCACCAATTAGTGCCAACAGTTAAGGTTACCGTTTTTCCGCTTATATTCCGTTGCCCGCCTATTCCCCAACCACCTTCCCGTTCTATCGATCAACCTCATTCCATGATCTTTTCCTCTCTTATGTATTTGTTGGTCTCTTTCCCATTTTCTTTAATATTGCAAATGGAAGGTGGTGAGAAAAAAAAATCGTAATTACATTCTATAATAGAAATAACTTTTGTTGTTGTGCTCTATAATTTCTCTTTCGGGACGCTGTTTCCCGTATGACTCGTCAATTTAGTTAACGGACAGTGGTCATGCTGCTTGGAGGTACGATTATGATTAAAGAAAGAACATTAAGCAATAAAGATAGCTCCGTTTTTGAGGTTATTGTTGATTGTCTTTCATTGCCAGTACATATATCATGCTTTCCTTAGTTATTATATAGTTTTTTTTTTTATTTAATTTCAATTTTGTGGAGCCTACCTTGAGTGACGATCATCGCTCGCATTAAACCCATCTCCACCACTAAGATCCACCGTGTTCGCCTTGGCACGTATCGGTGACAGATCGGCCCCGGTACTGTTGGTATTTTCGTGCTCTTTACTGGCCAGTAGTGCTTCGATTCGGAAGGAATTAGCATTGCTACTGGTTTTGGTACTTCTGCACACTACGTCAGATCCCGACGCTATCTCCACGCTGGACACTGAATTATTGATCTCACCACTATCCACTAAACGTCCAGCTGAAGCGTCTGGCGTATCCGTGTCGGCCATATTGTTGTACGGCTGCAATTGTTGTTGCTCAACGTTGCTCATCGCGCTAAGCCACTGTGCCGTTTGCCTTTTTTTTACGAAGCACCGTACTAATCGAATCGTTTTCAAAGACTCACTATCTCACTATCAATATCACACAGTCTCTATCACAAGTGCACAATCTGTTACGGATACAATCAATCGTTATATGTAATGGTTAGCATTATCTATCGCACTGCACTGATTGCACGAATGCACATGATCGCACGACACACTCAAAAGTGCATTGAACACTAGCAACAAATGCACAGCAATACAACGCTCTCACAGCTCGGTTCGACGACGTATACACTGTGTTCGGTGGTTAAAATGAACTGAATGGCAACATTAAATGTTAGCTACCACGAACCACGGATGGTTGATACGATCCGAAATCTACCTCAACATTGTAGATAGACAGGATGAGATGGACAGATACGGAAAACGGAAAGCTTCTCACTCTATCACCCCTATCTTGATCATAGCAGCCGGCGTGTTTTCCTTTTCCATATCGTATAGATGGTGTGGTTCATTCGACGTGGCCGGAGCACATGTGTTCATTCAATATGGCACCGATATGATACGAATAGGCACGCAGTAGGCGTGTCTATCGGTGCAGTACATATCGTAGAGGCGTCGTCGATTGTTTCGTTTCACAGGGGAAGAACGATCCAAAACGCTTGGATTTCGACTGTTTACATACATTTAGGAGAAGTTTCACGATCAAATGTTGGATCCTGATGATCTAACAATCAACTACATTGCTGCTGGCTCATATACTTCCTTGCATTTTTAACCTTACTTCTCCTCCGAAACAAAGGGCCAGTCGAAACAATTGGAATGGATTTTGAATGACCGAGAAAATGGGTTTTATGTAATGTTTTTCCTCTGTGCATGTGGCTCATGTTAGCGTAATATGTGCCGCCTTCGTTGGCCACTCCACCTTCATTTGTTAGTCGTTGCTCGTGCGTGCTCGGAACATCGTTGCCAAACGATAAAGTCGCATATGAAGCGCGTATATTGTCGATTAGCAGTTATTAGGGTTCCCGGAACTTGGCGCCGGAAGTGGGGCGGATCCGGGTTGTTGTGGTGGTTTTTATGAAGGGTCTCGGGGCTTGGGGCTCAGGCCTTACGTGCAGTTTGTAACAGGAGCTTGATTAAGATACAGACTGCTTGCTGGACACACACATTCACACACGGTGCCGAGCGAAACGGACGACGAGCGGTGTGAGTAATTGGAAATAATCAAGTTTCGATACTTCGTAACAATTGTCGGAACAATTTGAGTTTAATGAGCGGATGCAATGGATAACGGACGTCGTTTTGGTGGAAGGAAGTTATCATTACTTACATTCACAGCAAATTTGTTACAAGCTTTGTATCAGTAAAATGTAGGAAAAAGTTTTTTAAAACATATCAAGGGTTAATAATGCAAGTAAAATGATTAAAAAATCTAGTTAAAATAAAACTGGCGATGAAACAATGAACAAATAAAAATGGTGATGTAGAATTATTTCATTCGAGGAGGAAAATTCAGGAGAAAAATGATAAGAAATTGACTAAATTGGAATGGCTCTTACAATAAAAAAGTCGATTATGATTCAATGGAATAAGTTTTGTTCGAATCTTACAATTAAGAGACTTTTCACAAAAACAAAGCCATTCTTTTGCTGGTAGCTTGATGGTAGCTAGCTAATTCATTAGCCATTGCGGCCTTAAAAACAAATGTTCTGTTGTTTACAGGACTTAGTGAGTAATTTGATCGACCGTCTTAGAAGCAGATTAATAGTCAGTTTGGAATCAATTTCAAAAAATCTGACGTTTCCAAAAAAACATTTATTGATAATGACCCTGAAGGGAGAAGTTGTTATAAAACTCCAACCAGCAGATCTGTAGAAAGTGCTTCTCGATATCAAGCATTTTTGCACAAGAATAACTCGGATAGTAAAGGACAGGAGTTTTCAAAATTTTGAATGATTTTACAATTATACAATAAATCATTCGATCTGCTGTAAACTCTAACTGTGATAACGTACAGCGATCAAGAGAGGACAAAAACATCGATTGGAATTAATATTGAAATCGACGCTAAAGCTTTGCGGGTCGCACGAGCCATAGTTCGTGGCATAGCTTTGCAAAAGAACCAGAGGTCATCTGATATAGATAACAGCTTAATAGACTCGAAAGTTTGCCAATGCATAAATGACTATAGATAGCTTTGACACAAAATGCAGTCCATGTTACGCATTATGCCACTACCGATTAAATTAAAGATAAATATCTAATATTGGATTTATTTAGCATTTTCTTCTTGTCTTATTTCAGAAATGCTTTGTTATAATTATTGTTTCTTTGCATTTTGTAAATAAAACTTATTGGAATTGAAATTAAGTGTCATTGGTGCGTGAAATAATCAGTTCTCAATGTGTTTATTATTAGATTCATTTTTACATTTTTTGTTACGTTTTTCAAGGGCGCTAAGAAAAATTAAATATTAAACGAATGAAAGATTCGAATGTTATGAATTATTTGTCAATTGTTTTTATTGTACTATAGCGATCCTTTATTGTATTATCTTGGCCCGCACAGCAAAAGAATAGTTCTCTGTGACATGGGATATACGGTAGTACCGAGATTTGAAGCCAGATTGGGCGCAATGTTGAGTTGTGTTTACATGAGCGTACATTTCATTAATTCGGATCAATTGTTAATCTGAATCAATTGAGTCTTTCTCCGTGTCAATAACATTTTCATCTCGTAAAATCGACATCTTTAAAATGTTGTTAATTCGTGGAATGCACTCGTTATAATTACAGTCGTCGTCTTTCGATTGTACAAATAAAAGGTTTATTAATTCCAAATCACCCATATTTATAATTTCATTATTTATTATGTTTCCTACAAGTTGATGTATCTTGTCTGATATTTTTACCGGATTTTACCCGTAATTGGATATGTACTTTTTTCTAAAACCCAAAAAGTGTTGTTATACCTTTGCCCTTTTATATTTAATCACACGTTTTAAAGCATGACTGAACCCAAAACTGTAATGTAATGTAATAAACGTAATGATAACTTCCTTCCCCCAAAACGACAACCGTTATCCATTGCATCCGCTCATTAAACTCAAATTGTTCCGACAATTGTTACGAAGTATCGAAACTTGATTATTTCCAATTACTCACACCGCTCGTCGTCTGTTTCGCTCGGCACCGTGTGTGAGTGTGTGTGTATAGTAGCAAATAGTCTGTATCTTAATCAAGCTCCTGTTACAAACTGCACGTAAGGCATGAGCCCCAAGCCCCGAGACCCTTCATAAAAACCACCACAACAACCCGGATCCGCCCCACTTCCGGCGCCAAGTTCCGGGAACCCTAATAACTGCTAATCGACAATATACGCGCTTCATATGCGACTTTATCGTTTGGCAACGATGTTCCGAGCACGCACGAGCGACGACTAACAAATGAAGGTGGAGTGGCAAACGAAGGCGGCACATACTACGCTAACATGAGCCACATGCACAGAGGAAAAACATTACATAAAACCCATTTTCTCGGTCATTCAAAATCCATTCCAATTGTTTCGAGTGGCCTTTTGTTTCGGAGGAGAAGTAAGGTTAAAAATGCAAGGAAGTATATAAGCCAGCAGCAATGTAGTTGATTGTTAGATCATCAGGATCCAACATTTGATCGTGAAGCTTCTCCTAAATGTATGTAAACAGTCGAAATCCAAGCGTTTTGGATCGTTCTTCCCCTGTGAAACGAAACAATGGACGACGCCTCTACGATATGTACTGCACCGATAGACACGCCTACTAATAATGCGTAATACATCGGTGCCATATTGAATGAACACATGTGCTCCGGCCCCGTCGAATGAACCACACCACCTACGATATGGAAAAGGAAAACATGCCGGCTGCTATGATCGAGATAGCGGTGATAGAGTGAGAAGCTTTCCGTTTTCCGTATCTGTCCATCTCACCTGTCTATCTACAATGTTGAGGTAGATTTCGGATCGCATCGACCATCCGTGGTTCGTGGTAGCTAACGTTTAATGTTGCCATTCAGTTCATTTTAACCACCGAACACAGTGTATACGTCGTCGAGCCGAGCACTGAGCGTTGTATATTGCTGTGCATTTTCGCTTCTACTTAATGCATGTTTGATTACAACCTTTCAACAAGCGGAAAGCTTGGCTATCTTTGCAAACAATTGCAACAACTGCAGTTTTTTTTTTTATTCATTTAGAACGGCCTGGCCGTATTGCTTTTGACTTGCTTTTTACTCGTAGCAGAATAGTCAGTTCACACGGCAGGACCGAGGTTCAAGTCTCATCTGGGCCGTTCCCCCATAGTGTGGATTGACTAACCAACTATGCGGTATCAATTAGTCTAGTAAGCCAGAAATGGCAGGCATGACCTAAGAAGTCGTTAGGCCAAGAAAGAAGAAGAAGAAGAAGAATAGTCAGTCCTGCGTACGGGGAGGCGGTCCGCCGGGATTCGAACCCCGGTCCTGCCGTGTGAAGACCGGTGCCGCTATCGGATACACCACCGGACCGCCCCAGCTGCAGTTTAGACATATGCACAAAGATAGGGAAAACATGGAGGCAACCAACCGAAAAACTTTCGAATGTTTTTAAAAATTTATGGATATATTCATACAATATGATAAAGTTGTGCTTCAAAACATGCAGAAATGCGTTTGTCATATTTGCCCAAATCATCAAAATATTGCTATTTGTATATGCAACAACAAAATGAAAGTATGCTATTCGTTACCATCGATGTTAAGTCGATTGTTTCTTATTTCACTTATGCCATCCAACAAGATCTAACAGGATTTAAATATATGTGAATCGAAAATGTCCCCAACTGCTGGTTAAAAAGTAAATTAGCTTATTTTCAATTTATTTATTTATTTTTTTATTTAATTTATAATATGACGGCCGAGGGCCGTATTGTCACCACCGCTGGTGATGACGAAGTACAAATTCATGTGAGTTATTTCGGCATAGTTTTTATTTAGGAGGTATTTCCTCCTTGTAATGTTCATTTTCTTAATTTCCACACAATAATATTGCACTTGATCTTCAACAAATTCATGAATTTCGCGCGTTTATTTTCTGTCTCTGACAATGGGCTTTTTGTCCATTATTTTATTAGTTTAGCAATCATAAGATATGGCATTACAATACTCAAAAACCACGTTAGTTATAGTTCAAATGCTTGCCGTTCATATTGAACAATAATTTTGCATAAACAAAAATATTTTCCGCTGCAACGTTTGTTTACATCGGCATTTCCACTGTTGACTATGGGACAATACAAACTGTGCCTTTGGTCAAATTTTGCTGACAGCTGTCAGTTTCCACTGTCAATAAAAATTCCACACATGTCATTTGTCGAGACGTGTGTGTTTGCGAGTGTTTGTGTGCGTGTGTGTGTGTGCGTGTTTTCTTCAAGGATGACGATGATAATAACGAGGGTGTTGTGAAAACGAAAAACGAATTACGGAATAAAATCTGCGTGTGCAAAATCTGTCGTGTGTGTATCGTTTCCTTCTGTCGTTCGCACTGTACGCAGCAAAAGCATTCATCTTGTCGTGCAAAAGTGTAAAAGTAGCCCCGTTTTCCCCGTGCACACAGTTCCGCGACTGCGTCACATATTTTTGCTATGCGTGTATGATTTGTTCGTCTTGAAGCTTTGTTCCGTGCGAAGCAGTGTTTTTGTGTGTGGCCAGTTTGCAACCCTTGGCATCGGAGTGTCGACAAAAGATGACAAAGGCGACGAATGTTACCACGGAACTGGTCGGGCAAGAGCGATCGATTCCCGTGACCAACTTCCCGTCATGTTTCCCTCATTAAGGATGATGCAGCTCTGTGCGTAATCATCGTCAATCTCTGCGTGTTTATAGTTAGTGCAAGTAGGGTATAAAGGGGGACAAGGGCAAGTGGCAAAAGCAGCATAACGAACGCAGCAAGGATGGAGAACAATCCGGGTGAATCGTCGGAGGTCGTGTACGGCACGCACGAAGACTCCGCAATGGTGATGTCAGAGAAGGTAAGATGAAACCGAATGAAAGGAAAGAACTGGACGCACCACATCAAAAAGCATATGCAAACAGACGGACAGTACGCTGGGAGTAGGTTCCTTCTTATCAATTTTGCTCGTGTACGCACGACCGAAGCACAGACACCCTTGCTCAGTACACGAAAATGACCGATTATGCGTTCCGGTTTGTGGACGTCCAGCAGTTCCGCTTGTGGAGCAATGGCTAAAAGGAAAGTGGAGACTAAATCTAATTAGTTGCACCGTGCATATGCTTGGTCGGCTGACTTTTCGACTGCAATCTGGCACCGAACTGGTGGAGAGAATGGATATAGAATGAAATTGGACACCTTCATGTGTTGTTATTATGAATGCTGAATGACGTCCACAAATAACTTTAAAGCAGTCTTTGGGAACCGTTAAGCTTGCGTTTAAAATTCCTCCGCAATGTATACAATATGGAATGCGAAATGGCTTTTATGCAATAAGCACATTGTCCTATGCACGGATCGTTTACTGATGTTGTTTACAATCACATACACACACACACACATGGTCTGATTGCGAAATGGTGATAATGAATGAACTGCTACTAATCTTTGTTTACCTGTTTTTTTTTTTTATTGTACAGGTGCAATCTTTGGCCGGGAGCATTTATCAGGAATTCGAGCGTATGATTCAACGCTACGATGAGGATGTGGTGAAAACGCTCATGCCACTGCTAGTGAACGTGCTCGAATGTCTGGATTCCGCTTACCAAACGAACCAGGAGCAGGACGTCGAGCTGGAACTGTTGCGCGAGGACAACGAGCAGCTGGTAACGCAGTACGAGCGCGAAAAGAATGCCCGCAAACAGTCGGAACAGAAGCTGCTCGAGACGGAAGATCTGGCCGAGCAGGAGAACAAAGAGCTGGCCAGCCGTCTCGAGTCGCTGGAAAGCATCGTGCGCATGTTGGAGCTCAAGCACAAGAACAGCATGGACCATGCGAGCCGGCTCGAAGAGCGCGAATCCGAGCTCAAGAAGGAGTACAGCAAACTACACGAACGGTACACGGAACTGTTCAAAACCCACGTAGACTACATGGAACGGACGAAACTAATGATGGGCAATTCGACGCACTCGCAGGCAGGGTCAGCCTCCGAACGGATGGATGTTTCACGCTCGCGGCTAATGCCTATGATGCGTTCCACCGGACCGGTTTCGTATGGGTTTGCTTCGTTGGAAAATTCCACCATGCTCGATACGGAAACGCTTTGCAGCGAGGAGGACAGTGGGCCCGATTCTGGGCCACCCTCGCTACAGAACGAAATCGAAACGAAGGCTACGGAAAAGGTGGAAGAGGTAGATTCGACAACAACCACACCGGCCGACGGGATGGCAACGAGCTCAACCGCTAAGGTACTGCAGAGCCCAACCGGTGGCGGTGTGTCGGGCAAAACGACCACGAAGAAAGAGCAACGTTCGGCCAACACGCTTTATCAGGAGCTGTCGTTTCAGGACGATAATTTGGAGAGTGAAGAAAACGAAATTACCGGTGCCTGGGTACATCCCGGGGATTATGCGTCATCAGGTATGAAGAATTGCACTTGCACGTTGGGTTGTTGCAATGAATCAATGAATCATTCATTTGCTTTTTTGCTGCGAGCATCATGAGCATCGATCATCATACAGTGTGACTTTGGAAAAAAATGCGAAATTTTAGAGTTAAAGTCGTTTATTTTTATCGCAAATCTGTGCAAAATACCAAACGAGATCGCCAGAGGCGAAATATGCCATTTTGCTACAAGTTATCTCCTCGAAGTTTCTACTGGGAGTTCCTAAGGAATGAATATCGGGAAATTAAGAAAATTAAGGAAATTAAGGATTAATGAATATCGGGAAAATAACCGTGCAAACGTCACATATGATAAAATCAATTCGGACGAATATAGCTATCGATCTAGAAAATCTGTGAGGAGGACCGTTCAAAGAAAATCCTTTCCTTGTTAAAGAAGAAACAAGTGACGATACTATTCCCTCACGAAATTGCCATGCAGTACAATTCTACATCAAAATCGAGAAGGTTGTCGAATATTTATGCTTGGCCTTATGGCATTTCGACCGCGTTTTAACGGTTGAAGATCAAAACGAACTTGTTTCAACGTGATGGAGCGCCATGTCACAAGTCATATCGAACTAAACGGTGGTTGATGCGAAACATAGAGTTTTTGGTCAAAGATGTATATCCCTCTAGCAGTCTGGACGTTCCTTGGATTATTTCTCATATATATCTCACTCTAGTATGAAGATCCTGAAGCCTTTGTGAACACACAAGTGGTAGTCGTTGTAGAAAAAACTAAGATCGAAAGGCTTCTATACTTAAAATTCTCGCATTTTTTCCTACAGCGCACTGTGATTCCTTATATATTATCGCATGATTAATAACATTAAGGATTTATTCACATAAACATATTTCTAAAGCAAATTTATGATCACTTTATCGTAAATCATCGGACATGTTCTATTAGTTACTGCGTGATAGTACTGTCATGATGATGATGCGAATGCGATTAATTTAACATACATTTTTTGTTTTTCATCAAACATAAATAATCATGTAATAACATATTAATTCTGTCGATTGATCACGCACGTAAACAAACATTAGCGTTTAGGGCATGTGGCAAATCTGTTTAATGCTTTTTATTTTACTAATTGCCCCGTTTTTCATCCGCTTTTCTTCTACCTTGCAGCTAACGATAACTTTTTCGGTAAGTCACCCACCCATCTACACCGTTATCTATTGTTTCAATTGTTTTATGTTACACAAACACTAATACAACTAAACATTATTGTTAAACGCATTTGGTTCGATTTTAAAACAATGTATTCTTCTTTTATTTCCTCGAAGGTATGGGCAAAGAGGTTGAAAACTTGATCATGGAAAACAATGAGCTGTTAGCGACCAAGTAAGTGCGATCATCGTATGATCGTGTTAATTCGAAATAATAAAATGGCTTTATCCTTTTCCCACTGCAGGATCCGATCGGTTACACTTAGCAATCGCTGAGTAAAGGTACTTTGCGCGATTACCGAGAGCGACGATGACGGTGTTGAATTTCTGCTTGTCCGATTTAATGTCGCTGACACTCAAAGCGGCTTCTAGGCACACGAACCATACGTCGACGTCTTCTTCGTTGAATTCAGGGAAGTTGATTTTAGAAATCCTAGCCTGTGTCTCGAGGTCTTCCGTATTCGGCACTGGTAGAAAGGAGCTTGGGTTGGGTTTTGGCGGTTCGGTTATAGCAGGATTCATTGCGTCGGTCTTAGCGTTGATGAAAATCGGTAAATGCACTACGTAGGTCACAGTTCACTTTTGCTTCGTCGGGGTCACCAGTTTTGGGATACGCCGCTATAGGGAGGATTGTTTCGGATTCGCTTTTCAATACTTGCTTACTCGCCGGTGGTTTTCGCTAAAGAGAATCGTTATAATTTATTTTCTTATATGCTAACCCTACCAGTTCTTCGTTTATCCGAAGTTCGCCTTCGTGGATCGCGGTTGATGCTCACGGTTTGAGTGATCCGTTTATGTTCCATAACCGCTGTTACGTAGGTGGCGCGTAACGCCACATCACTCCCCCCTTCATCAAAATCGCTGAGGTGCGTATATCCTTCGACCGTATCGAGTTTGGTGATGCGCTCTTCGACTCAGCGCGGGCGACACAACACTAGGAGGATGGCCGGCTGCAAGCATACGGCTGGAGTTTACCTAGTCTAAAACCATCGAACGCTGCGGGCGCGAACGGTGGCATTGGTGGCGGTGGTATCGGAGGTGTGGGCCGTCCTACCGGGAGCGGTGTGCCTGTTCCGGTTCCCGTATACTGTCGCCCATTGGCCGAGGCTAGTCCGCACATGAAGGTGTGGTGTGCCAGCGGCGTTAATCTGCAGGGCGGTTACACTAAGGACGGTGGCTGTATCGTTGGTGCGGCCAGTATTTTTTACTCGAAAGACACAACCGGCGGCGGTGCACAGATCACCGAGCTGACCGGTGACGAGGCAGCGGTGGAACCGAAAGATTTGGGCGAACTGTTAGAGCGGAAGCTTCTCGCGCTGGGCGGTCCGAATTCGCTCGATGCGGACAGTGAGCTAAGCTCGTACGTGTGGATCTGCACCAGCACGCATTCGGCCAGCACGGTGACGGTGATCGATGCAAAGAACCCGTCCGAAGTGCTGGACTCGTTTCCGGTGTGCCAGAACCATCTGCTGTGCATCTGTACGGTTCGGGGTGCGCTTGAAATGGACTACGCAATGCTGGAAAACAGCGAAGTTACCAAATCGGGTAAGTTTGTAGCAAATTTCGGAGTTTTTCGACAGTTTCTTGAATGTTTTTGGTTCGGTCCCGAAGTTTTTTGACGTTTTCCCAGGGAAATTTGGAATGCGTTACACAGATAATGGAGGTTGATCTAAATATTTGCTGCTTAAAATACTGTCATTTGCAAGGAAGCACATAAATGTGTGACAGATTCGAATATATAGGGGCCAATTGTCAAAAACTTCGGGAAGACACCGAATGTAATTAAACAAACGTTAATAATAAATTCAAATCGAACCATTTTCTAAAATCTACACAGGTAAAATGCTTGAAAAACCCGGCGAAGCTCCCGACGATATCGGTAAAGTGTCGTACGAAAAGGTTGTTCGCAGTTCCGCCGAACCGG
>KZ062192.1:93452-110952 GCA_002091835.1 Anopheles maculatus
CACCGATTTTCCTTTGTTCTTCATGAGATGTCAGTTGCGTCCCCGTAGCTATCGTTTTGGATGGTTGCTGCGGTAGCCGTAGCTGTAGTGTCAAATGTTCTACCAATGGCATTCCATCGTGTTCATAACAGAGGATCGGATTGAACCGATTATGAGATAATGGAACTGTTTTATTTGTAATTTCATACATTCATGATTCAGATTATTAATAGAAAAGCATTTCACACATGGAATCATAAAATAACCACTGTAATTTCACAAGGGACAAAACCAAAGCGTTTCACGATCATACAAGATGTTCCCGATATACGCGGTACTCGATATACCGTTGTTAGTAATGGGCGAATGTTTTAAAATCAACACTTTGTAGTTATTTTGTTTCATGTAAATATAGTAAAACATTGATTACCTGGTTTTTAGAGTGAATTTATCTTGTTTCAATCTCCTTATGCACGGAAATTAGGTCTAAGCATGTTTGTTCGATAGCGCTTTACAGCGTATAGTGAGAACTAGATGTACACGCAATTGCAGTGCAAACTAAAAGTGCGTCGTATTTTGCGGTTCTTTGTGTGTGTCACGCGTTTACAAAAAGCAACAATACTTTCAGTTTAAATTAAACCCTAAACCAAACTAAATAATTTAACAAATATTACGATTTTGTGTTCATGACGGCGTGAGTTATCTGTTCGTCGAACAGTAGTTCAACTCCTGAACTTTCGGGTGCTAACCTGAGCGATCCCGGAATTGTCAAACGTCCCCGGCTCCTAACCCGCATACATCGGGTTACGAGCGGGGACGCGAGAACAAAAGGAGCTTGGTAGCTGTCAAACGTCCCCGGCTACAAATCTGTATCGTTTATTTTAAGCTTAACGGCTTCGTACGATGATTTAAAAAATGCATAGAATCCAAAAATTAAATCCATTTTTGAATTATTGTTGCGCCCTGCAACCTTTTATTGCCTTTTTTAAAAAAACGAGCACACTACAGGTTTTTTAACACGTTCCCATCTATTGTACTACACAAGCCGTTTCATTAAGATGTATTGTGCGGAATCGAATTAATGGGCGTGGTGAAGCTATATTTCGCGTGATTTATCGAGTTAAAAGAATCTCCTGTCGATTGTAGCGCTCGCTGATAAAAAATGACCTTTGTCCTATCTGCTCGGCCTTATAAAGGGTGGCACTCACGCAAACAATCAGCTTCGTGTCCTAAGCCGAGTGCTCTATAACCTTACTTGTAACGCCCTCTCGCGGAAATATGTATAATGTGCCTAGCGTTTTAATCATTTTATTCGTTTTAATCGTGTAAGATTTTTGAGTTCAAACTCGAAACACTGTTACACTGTTACGCTGCTTAGGCCTACAATTTTAGTATGGAGTGTCTTTTGAACATCGCGTACAGTTTATAATGAAATAGTTAAGTAAAAAAAGTAGTTTTTGGACATGCTTAGTGTACTACCGGCCCTTAACATCCTTTCCATTTTAAGTGTATGCTGCTTAACTCGTATTAGACCAAACGATTAATAGTTTGTATTAAGCTGAATGTGTTCCACTTCGCCGGTAGAATGGTTGCGATGTGAACAATAAATAGTCCCTCATACGTGTCCTGTGCACATGTTGCGCCCATCGCAACAACGGCCACAAGGTACCACCATAGTTCCACTCCGTCACATTATTGTTCTCTCTTCCCTTTTCTCTCTCTCTCTTTTTGTTTCGTCTCTATTTGTCTCTTTCTCTCTTTCTCTCTCTCTCTTCTAGAAGAAATAGTAGAAGATGTATGCGATGCCGCAACACACTTATTAGTTTGGCGTGTTAGTTCATCGTACGATGATTTATCTGTTTGTAGCTAAGGTTTATGTATATTTTCTATGAGAAAGAAAGTATATGGCCACCACACCACTCTCCTACCACCCCCTCATCTCAAAAAGCAACCGTTCGGTTCAAACGGTTCCATGAAAAAGCCCCATTATTACGAAACAAACACACGTATCGGCACAACCCACTACTACTCTACCTATAGTTCTCTGAACATGTAATTGCCAAAAAAGAAAGAAAAGGTATGTTGCTTTTAGTTTGTTTTTGTTTTTTTTCTGTATTCTTTTTGCTAATGTTTTTTTTTCGTTTTGTTTTGGTTTTTTGATTACTACTGAATATTTTGTACTCATTTACATTTGTTTTTATGCTGGAATAGTGGTTGTTGAAGTTAGTTAATCTTGGTTTTAGTTTTGCTTTTTTGGAATATTGTTTTTGCTTTTTGCTTTCTTGATTCTGCTTTTTCGAGGTTCCATCTTTGTACATATGCTCAATCTTTAATGTAGATGGGAATAGGGCGTGGGTTTGTTCGCAAGTGTTATCCGTTGTTGTAGGATAACGCTATGTTTGGTATGGTTTGCGTTATACTGTAGTAGGAGTTAAGAATGTTATTGTATTGTTAATTTATTTCATGGATGTATGGCCATTCCGTTGTCGAATTTACGGTTTCGTATTGCTATTTATAATGTATAAAGGGGTTCGATTTAACGTTGAATATTGTCAGTGAGGTAACATCTTACAGTGAGGGGTTTACATAGCTTCAGCACCTATGAATAAGGTACAGAGGCAAATTGGGGAGTCTAGTTGTCTTAAAAAGACATTGTGAATTCATAGGAAGCTAGTAATAGCAGGCCAAGACCTTCCGAAGTTGTAGAGCTAGCGAAGAAGAAGAAGCTTCTTAGCTTACCACAGCGTTCTTGTGTCGTCAGTTTGAAGTGAAGTGATCTCCTAAGTATCTTAGTATGTTTATAAAACTGTACATAATATACAGAAAGAACACACGAACTCTGTGACCCCTTTATAAAGGTCTAGATTTGGTGTATGTATGTTTTAGTGTGCAAGATATTTTAAATTAGTTTTACCGAGCTCATATAACAACGAGAATATCCTTAACTAACTTTAGTGTAAAAAATACACGAAAACAATTGTTTTTTTTTTCTATAACCGTCTTGTTTAATTGTAATAGAACAGTCAATTGAAATCACATAAATTTTATCTTTTTTTTTTATTCAGTTACAACGGCTTGGCCGTATTGCTATAAATTTATCTATTAAAATCTATTAAAAAAAGACAAGACAGAACCCTGGTCCTTTTTTGGTGCGCAATAAATGGATGTAGTTTTCACTAATTGGTTTAATAATTTAAGAAAGATTAGTTAGTTAGTTGTTTGTAAATTATTTAGTTCATGGTCATGATTTCGATGAGGCGAAGCTAAAATGTGGTTCCCATATACAGGGTGTTTAAGGTGAATTTGACAGTTAGCTACAGATAAAGAAAATATATTTTTTTGTTGGTAAAATTGATCATTTAGGGGAATTTCTTTTTGTCTAGAGAGTAGCTTAACATGCTATTTATTGAAATTATTATGGCCTCTATCAGGCTTCTTAACCTGGTGCAACTTCTGGAAAACCGTGTCCGTAAGAAGCGCCGCAAAAACGGACTCAATTAATTCTCCACTAGTTTCACGTTGGTATTGCTGGACGATCGATTAGTGTTTCGTTAAACTTCGCCCCAAACAAAATAATTATTATCCGGCGAGTTAAGAGGCCACACGTTTGGCGCGGCGAAGCCAACCGTTCATAGTTTTAGCAGCACTTACAGCCTGTCATTGACCACTGTAGTCATCCTAGAGTTAACTACCGTTTCCAAATTCGTAATTGTCGTTGCTTGATTCCATCTCGCTTCGGATGGTTTTGAAAATACTGCACATACTCCAAGAAGTCTCCGTCCTACTTTCCGACGCGGATCATCATGATGCACGTGATTCGTTTGCCCAATTCGAGCGGGTTAACCATTTTTGTTGCACTTGAAATATATTTACCAGTATACAGTATTAGCATACAACGTTAGCTTTCGATTGACCTATCGTTTGTGTTGATATGTCAAGGCAATCATGAATTATAAACAGAATTGTAACTGTCAAATTTACCTCGAAACCCTGTATGTAGATTGCCTTTTTTGTATTATACATAAAACACTTTCAAAAGCTTTAAAAAATTCTCAATTTTCTATTATTCTTCATCTCTTATTGATGGAATTCCTCATCTCTCGCGCTCTTCCTGTCTCTTCCACTATTTTACGCGCCGTAATGTTCATTCATTATCGGCTTTTTTTTGTATAAAATGTGTTCTTTTTTCATAAATTAGATTGTGTTTTTGTCATCTTCTTTCTTCAAATCCTTTTCATAAATAGTCGGATACGTTGCGTTACTACTTAGCTCTGTACATATAATGCTGAGTGAAATTAATCTTGTGCCAGGCACAATTGAAGCGAAAACTGCTGCTACTACTACTACTACTGCACAACGACAATTTGATGTTCTCTTACTACATTCCCTTTTCTTCTCAGGTGACGGTGACATGGAGGCCAGCGTCGAACTAGAACCGAACCAAACCATAGAGAATCGCAATGAGAAAAGCTACATAATCGTGTGGAAAGTCAGCAATCGCTAAATCGGTCCCCCAACCAACCGGCTAAGCTCATCCCAGTATGACCGATGCTTTACTTTAGGCATTATCACCCCTTTAAGCATTACGCTATTTGAAACAAGTAAACCCAAAACGCAAAAAAAAATGGATGGAAGCTGTAAGAGAAAGCTGTACACATATACACACAGCAATGAAAGCATGTCAGTGGGTAGAAAGTAGACAGGTGAGATAATGAAACAAGTATTCTAGTGTTCCAGGTTTGTGCCGGTTGTTCTTTTTAACGCGTTGTGTAGTGGTCAGTTCATTTTGCATAAAAGAAATAATACTGTACTAGGGAGAAGCTGTACGCTCATACAGTTAGGCGATAGTGCGTAAACGTAACACTTGTTTAATCAAACATTTTATGTACCAACCAGACCCCGAGAAGTTCCCGAGCATCGAATTATATTAGCAAACATTTAAGCTAAGTTAATTTGAATGGTTACCCGGACATTTAGACACGTGATGGTAACCAATCAACCAACCAACAAACCAATAATTCCCAGCTCTAGCTCCCCTCTTTTCTTCCCCTAATACGCCAAAGAATAAGTTTAGTAGAGCGTTTTAGTCCCCTTTCGATATACTACTACACAATTAACACACACAAGCTATACCACACACTCATATAAATATTATTACGAGCAACAACAAAAAAACAAGCAAATTGTGCGATGGTTTGTTTTGTATTTTGTGTTGTATTGTGTGTGTGTGTGTAACAACAATACCATTAATATTTATCACAAAAAGTAGTAATATGGCGAGCTGGTACAGTAATTGCAAACAAAAACCCAAAATGAAACACACTTACACACAAACACATTGCATAGCTACTAAAGGCTTGTGCTACACATTATTACTAACAAAAAGGAAACAAAAACAAACAAAGCATAGCGTTTGCGAATAGAGTTTACAACAACAAAAAAGTCTTTCCTTTCCCACTTCTTTTTTTTTGTTGTTGTTTTGGTTAAGAAAAGTGATCCAATTTTAACTTACTTTGTACATATTACAATGTTATATTGCTGAGTTGTATTTAATTTCTAGTTCCCGCGTAAGTCGTTTGCACCTGTCGTGTACGTTTAGTCATTTTAATGGTGTTATATGTTTAAGCTTGTTTTATCGTTTTATTTTTTTTTAGCTAGTTCAGAACCCATCAACACACGATCGATCGTTCAGATAGTAGAAACAGAGTTTTAAAACATTACAGAGAGTCAACAACAACAGTGGACAGGTTAGCTAATTTTAAAGTCTTGTAAATGGATGTAGTAAGTGCGGAAAGGCAGACAGAAACGAAAAAAGAACAACATTACTTTACGGTGTACACAACTGTTTTAATTAGCGCTTTAGTTGACGTTTGTTTTGAATAGCTGAAGCTTCTATTCAACAAGTTCTACAGTTTAGGGAAAAAGCCGTATAAAATTCGATTTGCTGCAGTTCTTATACAGCTTTGCTGCTGCGTGCATGCATCCATCTTCTAGCAGCAAGTTTTAATTGGTTCGAATGTTGCGTAAAATAGTTTGTTAGCCCCCCCACAACCACACCCGAGGCGAAAGTGTGAGATGAAATTCGTAAACTGTAAAAAAAATACCCGCCCCATTTAAAAGACAAAGCAAAATACAAGTAACCAATGCATTAATAATACGTTTTGGTATTCTTTTTTTTGTTAACAAAACTTTGCTGTACAGATGAAACTGTGTTCCGGCGTCGGGTAGAATGGTCCGACGGACTCTTTAAAAAGGTTCGACAATTGCGTACTATTTGTTACTTTATCTGAACTTCGAGAGGAGATTGAAGTGTGGGTAAGTATTTTTAATTGTACCATTTTCTTGCAACAATGGCCAGATATGTTTGTTTTTATATCTAACTCGTATCGATGGTGATTTCTCTTAGCTCTCTGTAGCTATTCGAAAACTAGTAATGATCGCTTTGTTGGTTTTCGCCACAAATACTGTCAGCGCCCTCTATGATAAAATTAATGAAGTAAGCTGAAGCACACGAATTGACCGATGAATTCTTCGACAATGTTAGTAATTTTATTATTTTTCAACTGAGTTGAGTTATCGTAATATCCAAATCGTCCTTAACTTTACTTTGTTGAGACTAAATGTCAGATGGGTAAAAGAACAAATGGAAATAGAAAAAGTATTCAGATCGGTGTGGATCGTATTCCTAACTCCAAACCCTAAGCGAGTTTGACCACCAAAAGGAGAACAAATACCGTGTGTTTTAGAGCAGGTAAAATGAACAAAGGTTTGTTCCTGAACTACTTATACATGATTAAGGTATTTCCTACAGAAATTTCCTATCTTTGATAGATTGGTAGATCTTTGATAGGTAGTTTAATTTCGGAATAAAGAGCAAAAGTTGTCGGATGTGAATAACGACACCGATCGCTAACAATACTTCGTCTCAAGGTTCCTGTTGTGTGGTTGAGCGGATGAAGGCGCTCCACATTCGAATCGCGGAACAAACTTAATACTACATCCGATACTTAGACAGTGGCTGCAGTTATAAAACAGTTATAGTAGTCGAAATGGTGGTCTCACTTCAGCAGTCACAGTAAGAATAGTGCAAGAATCAACTAATAGCTGATGGACTCGCCAGTTCTTTCCAGAAGTAGCATCCTGGACATTCTTTACAGGGCAGTTGACGATAGGACACGATTTCTTCCAAGCTCACCAACTTCACTTAGGAAGTACACAGCTCGGAGTGTCCGGAATTCCGGGAGGAACCTCGTAAACACATGATATTTGAGTGTCCTTGATTCTTCACCACGAAACGTCTTTGAATACCCAGGTCGGAGAAAAAATGACCGTGGTGAACATGACCGTGGTGAACATCATCGCCCTGATGGTACTCCCACCGCAACACCTGGTGCGCTTTAGCAGATATGATTATAGTGATCCTTACACGTCTGCAATAGCGACGTATTCCCGTCGAAAGAGGTGCTGCTGAGACCGATCTAGGGACATCGGAGAATTTTGTAATTAATGGAAATCCCTTGAAATATGCTGTAGCAGTGGTTATGATCTCCGTAGCAGAGCAAGCTATCGCATCAGGCAGTCGATCACCGGTGAAAGCTGGAGAGTCTCAATAGCTCTTCGGCAACCAACGGTGATCGTGAAGCTAAGACGCCCGACATCGTCATGGCAAAAATCGTCTTTTCTACTCAGTTCCAATTTCATACTCTCTTTGGTAATCTGGGGACGTTTGGTGGAATGCTCGAGTAGGTTTGCTTCTTCTTCTTCTATGGCACTACAACCTTGTAAGGTCTCGGCTTGCTATTTCTAGCTTTCTGTGACTTATTCTACCCGTATTTGAATAATCAGTCGGAGAGGAGAAACGGCAAGATTCGATTCCCAGTCCTAGCGGTGAAAACCGGCACCGGGTACATTTAAATTATGTCCTCATGTCCCATACATAATGGTATACATAGGCCGTAGTGATGAGCGGGTCGACCCGAACCTATCGGGACGGAGCCATCCGTAAGCGACCCGGAGCGGTTCGGGTCGACCCGTGGGTGCAATAGGTTCGGCCTCAAGCGGTGACCGAAGTTAAATAAATCAGAATTATACAACGCGACGTAATTATGCTTCTATAAACAGTTATGTGATATATTACAATTCCACTTACCTGTCACAGTTGACTACTTCATAGTTGAAAATTTGATTTTAAACTACAAAAGAAACAAATGAAGAACATAAACAAAACAGAACAAGGAACATTTTTTTGTCTACTAACACTTACCACCCATTACGTAGTGCTTCCTTACCAGCTCGATCAGCACGAAAAAAAAACCCACTGATTTGACGATTCCCGTACTTGTCTCTATATTTATTTAGCGAACACATTTCACCGCGGTTCTGTTCTAGTTTCCGTTTTTTTTCCTTCCATTTTAGTTGGTTTTTCTTCCCCGTCTGTTTGTTTGTTTGTTTGTTGTTTTTTTTTTGTTTGCTTTCTTCACTTTGGACTATAAATATATTAACGTTTATTTACAAATATTAGTTGTTGTTTTGTTGTTTTTTTGTAGTTTTTTTTTGGTTGCTGCTGTTGTAATTTTTGTTGCAGAATTTCTTCTTCAGCGTTTTTGTTTTCTTCTTTTTTTTTTAGATTTTGCTGTTTGCTGCTACCCTTTTTTCTGTGTTAGCCTCTCCACAGCAGCTCCACGATTTTTTTTTTATTTTGTTTTTGTTTGTTTTTTGTTTTTTTGTTTGTTTGTCTCGTCTATTCTCAATTTCACAACCATTATGTAATGAAAACTTGCTGGGAAGCATAAATTATGATTATCTTATTCCGTTTTCTGTGGTTTACTTCTTCTTTCTTTTTGCTCCACTATTCTCTTTTTTTTCTCGCTCTTTCATTGCTGTGTAATATTTCGTGAGTAATGTTTCGTTTTGTGTCATGTGTTCGGTGTATCGATTTAAAGTGTGGCGTGGCTAGAACTTTTCTAGGTTTTGTGTCGATGTTTGTGTGTGTGTGTTACTCATGTTTACAATAGAATGGCACAACAATTATTTTCACTTTTCTATGTGTTGCTTTCTTTTGCATTTTTGTGTGTTTGTGTGTACTTTCATTCATCCTATCGTTTACGGCTACTTATTCGCTTGCTGTGATGTTGCTGTTTTCATTATTGTGTGAGTGTGGAAATCTTAATCACACCATTTATTAGTATATCGAGAAGCGGTTTCTACCTCTAGCTTCGTGATCGTACTGTTTGACCGTGGATTGCCGTTCAATTTGTAATATAAACACTAAACCAAAGGTGTGTCACTTAAGAAAGCTAAACGTTTCAAGGAAGACGCGCAAGAATAATTTCGACGAAATCGTTTCCGTTTTTTTGTTTTTGCTCGGTTCACCGTTACTAATTGAGAATTTAACAAATTGCAAAACTTTAACTGTGCTATTGGTAAGCACGCGGGAAGAATTATGGTATACAACAACTTGCGAAGACGTTGACGTTGACTTGAGCTAGCTTGATCATTTCGAAAACCGATTAACATAGGGGCAAACGGAAGAATCGATTGCTTCTAATCACACCGAACGTATTGATTTCAGTATCGTCACCCTAAACTACTACCATACATATCGGGCCGAGCGCCATGTCGCCATGTGTTTAAATATCATCCTCTTCTCTTCTTCTTTTTTTTTGTCGGGGGAGTCTTTCGCTTCTTTTTGTATTTTATTTTTGTTTGCACCGTGGACGAAAACAGTTATGACACGTTTTGTTTTTCTTTTTTGTTTGTTTGTATGTTGCAGTTACAGAAGAGAAGTCGTTTCGATGAATATATTTTACACGTGTAAGCTGCACCAGCTGCCACAGAATTTCTCTCCCGAGAGATTGTTTTTTTTGTTGGGTTTTGTTTTGTTGCAGACGGTCACCACCATTTTCGACCTAATTGCATATGTATTTAACCATGTTATCTGCTTTTTGTAATTACGATTTTTCTCGCCCTTTTACTGCTGGATTGCTCTTGCTGTGTAGTAATTCTAACAACTATGACGTGAAATATAACTATGCAAAATTCCTCGTTTTTTTTTTCTTTGCTGCACGCTCTAACACACACTGTCTTACCTAGGCGCGCACGCTGCTGATTAGCACTTCAACAAACACAACCGGTTTTGCGCGGTCCGGTCCTACAGGACACACCAACTGAACACTGAAACACATTTGCGTTGTTACGTGTGCGCTAATGCTTGTTCTAACCATCTGAGTTCTTAATTGCAGTTGTTGTTCCGTTCCTACTACGTTTTCCCGGGTTCGCCACGCGCACACACACACACAATGCTTAGCTAAGTCGAATTAACAATCGGGAAGAAGATTTGCTATGAGTTTTCGTCGTGTACTGCATCGTACTGAGATTTTTTGATTCGCATACTGTGGATTGCACGCGTGCGTGTGTGTGATTTTCCTGTTTGCACTTAAACGATATACTTTTGCACAGCTGTGTATTTACTTTGACTTAGTTACTTAGCAAGAAATAACGTTAATAACTAAATCCCTAAAGTTTTCCCATTTGCTGGTAGACACATGTTGCGATGGCGCAATTTAAGAGCTATTTTTTTGTTGTGTAAAGTTCACTAGTTAAGTCGGTTGCTGTATTGTGTGAGTGTCTGTATTTGCATTCTATGTTTGCAGTTGCTTGGTGGTGCCGTGTGGGTTTGATGTTTGTTTGTATTGTTTTCCTCTTTTGATTCGCTGTTTTAGTTTTCGATTTCATTGTATGTGTTTTGATTTGCTACAATTTTACACTTAAATAGAGACGTTAAAGGAGACGAAAAAACTCACTCATCAGTTTCGTTATTGTAAGTAGGACTGTTTTTTTGTGTTTAAATATCATCCTCTTCTCTTCTTCTTTTTTTTTGTCGGGGGAGTCTTTCGCTTCTTTTTGTATTTTATTTTTGTTTGCACCGTGGACGAAAACAGTTATGACACGTTTTGTTTTTTGTTTGTTTGTTTGTATGTTGCAGTTACAGAAGAGAAGTCGTTTCGATGAATATATTTTACACGTGTAAGCTGCACCAGCTGCCACAGAATTTCTCTCCCGAGAGATTGTTTTTTTTGTTGGGTTTTGTTTTGTTGCAGACGGTCACCACCATTTTCGACCTAATTGCATATGTATTTAACCATGTTATCTGCTTTTTGTAATTACGATTTTTCTCGCCCTTTTACTGCTGGATTGCTCTTGCTGTGTAGTAATTCTAACAACTATGACGTGAAATATAACTATGCAAAATTCCTCGTTTTTTTTTTCTTTGCTGCACGCTCTAACACACACTGTCTTACCTAGGCGCGCACGCTGCTGATTTGCACTTCAACAAACACAACCGGTTTTGCGCGGTCCGGTCCTACAGGACACACCAACTGAACACTGAAACACATTTGCGTTGTTACGTGTGCGCTAATGCTTGTTCTAACCATCTGAGTTCTTAATTGCAGTTGTTGTTCCGTTCCTACTACGTTTTCCCGGGTTCGCCACGCGCGCACACACACACACAATGCTTAGCTAAGTCGAATTAACAATCGGGAAGAAGATTTGCTATGAGTTTTCGTCGTGTACTGCATCGTACTGAGATTTTTTGATTCGCATACTGTGGATTGCACGCGTGCGTGTGTGTGATTTTCCTGTTTGCACTTAAACGATATACTTTTGCACAGCTGTGTATTTACTTTGACTTAGTTACTTAGCAAGAAATAACGTTAATAACTAAATCCCTAAAGTTTTCCCATTTGCTGGTAGACACATGTTGCGATGGCGCAATTTAAGAGCTATTTTTTTGTTGTGTAAAGTTCACTAGTTAAGTCGGTTGCTGTATTGTGTGAGTGTCTGTATTTGCATTCTATGTTTGCAGTTGCTTGGTGGTGCCGTGTGGGTTTTGATGTTTGTTTGTATTTTTTTCCTCTTTTGATTCGCTGTTTTAGTTTTCGATTTCATTGTATGTGTTTTGATTTGCTACAATTTTACACTTAAATAGAGACGTTAAAGGAGACGAAAAAACTCACTCATCAGTTTCGTTATTGTAAGTAGGACTGTTTTTTTTTCTTCTTTTGCTTCTTATGTTTTTCGTTCAATCAAGTCGATTTGATTCGTTTGCTTTGCTATTAAATTCCTTGTTTCACACATGCTTCTCCGCTAGTTTTTTTTTTCTTTCGCTTTTTGTTCAATGTTTTTAATCTTCCTGCATATAAGCCCCAGTTTGTTGCCGCCATTGGATGACTTTAGTATTTTTATCTGTGTTTATTCCTTTGCTTCGCATTCTCTACGTTGTGTATGTATCGTTTTTTTGTTTTTTTTTTGTATTGTTGTTTTTGCAAATACGCATGGTGCGTCTATTCATTGTCTTCTGAAAGCTCTCCTTAACGTGTCTTTTTGTTTTCCCTTACCATAACCAGTAGTATCGTCCCTTCATTCCCTCGCTGCGCTTTGTTTGCTTTTACCGGAAGATGTTCATAACCAGCAGCAACAGCAGCAGCACTATTCGATGCATTTACTACGCACACGCACAATTATAAAATAGAATATTTCACGACCACCACCACCACCGTATGTATGGTTCCGCCTTGTGTGTGTGTATTATTGACCTTCCGTTTTGTGTGCTGTACTACCGCTGTCTTCCACCGGGCGTTTGACGGCTTCAGCCGAGTGTCACCGTATTAATTTGTTCGTGTGTTTTTCATCGTTGCGTTGCTCTCCTGTTTTACTATTTTTACCATATTTCTCTGATATGTCTATGTCTTTAGAACCTTATCAGTTACTGTACGTCCATCTATAATGTGGTGGAGAGACAGAGAGGCGAGACACACACACACATGGCAATCGAAGTCGTAGTAGCTAGGCGCAATAAAGTTTTGCAAAAGTTCGGCTAGGCAAGAAAAGAACTAAAACTATAACAACACAAACACAACAATTGTTTTGTTACCTAACGAAGAGTGTGTAAACACAGGTCTCACAACATTCATATTAATTTGTTCTGTCCCGCTTTTTTCACTGCTCGTTCTTGCACCGCTTCACTGCGCACACATTACTCGTTGGGCACGTGAGATTCGGTCGGTTTGTCTTCGTCGGAATCGAGCGATAGACAATTGCGCAGGAAGTCTTCCATCGAACGGTACACGTGCTCTATTACACCGGTCAGATCGTGACCCTCGTCGGCGTAGCTCTGGAAGGGAAGATGAAGAACGTTGTGGAAGAAAAGAAGATGGTTATTTGTATCGACCCAACGCAAAACAACAAAAAAATCATTATAACGGGAGAGGAAAGTTCTAATTAATCAAAGGCTGCACAAGATGCAAAAGAAAAACGAAACAAAAAAAACGTTATTAAACTATTTAATTGTTGTTAGGTGAGTTGAACAATACTCAACAGAAGAAAAAAGACTATGCTATTGGTGGTTCGTGTGTGTCGATAAATTTAATAGAAATAGTAAAACATGCTCATCGCGTACGCTGCTTGTAGTAGTTGATTGCAATCCTATAAGGGGAATGTGTCACTTGTGTCACGCTGAGAAGATGAAAATCAGTAAAATCTTTACGAAGATTTTATCGTTTGAAAAACTCCACTTTTTCCACACATTCGAAAGTAACGGACAGATGAGATGGTATATGGTTTATAGTGTGAAAGAATTGTCTAAGTATTATGTCACTAAAGGTCCTTCGGCTTCGACGAACTAAACTATTGCTGTGGAAACAAAACCAGGTACCGGGAGTGATATTTGCTTCTATGTTCGAAAAGAAGATAAATTAACTGGCTAAAGCAAACTCATTCAACCTAGAGAAGCCAAGAATAAGCACAACAAACATAATAATTAACATATGCACTAGAAAACTATCGGAATGAAACGGATTACTATCGGACTAAAAATGGAAATCAAAAACCGCCAGAAACACTACTGAATAGAAAAAGACGAAGAAGGAAAACAAACGAAACAAAACATGGAAGTGGCAGTTTAAAAAGCAGCGTAAAGATAATGATTACACTGTTGGACAGGACAATAAAAAAACTTATCGCATCGGGCAAATAAAAAAAATCGCAAAACAAAGGGCACTAAATGTACTCAGTCGAGAACAGCTGCTGTGTGTGTGTGTGAGAGCATTGTTGCGCGAACTATGTTCACGCGTACTAGTGAAAATGTTGGCCAATCATCTAGTAACGCTAACTGGTTTGCTGTTGAAATGTTATTCATTGTTTACGTATTTGGACTAAGGCATTTTTTTTTTGATAAAGGTTAACAAAATCTATGCAATCGTATTGTGGTTGTTCACCTGCACCAGGAATCGGCAACACATTACGATGTCCTTGCCACAAGCATTAAATTTCGAAGCAGTGCGCACCGCGGTTAATGGGTCGTAATGTTGTAGAATTGAGTATCGTTTCACACAGAAGCATCGGTCAATATTTGGTACACTCTAGCCGTATATGTATACACAGTTAAGCACGGTTTTAACATTGGGTCGTATTAAACGGTAGCGTGTCAAATATATAATCCGTTCGTTTAGTGGTATCCCACTGTCGGGAGGGGCGCGTCACAACCCGGAAGCGCAAGCGCACACTTACCAAATATCGAAATATCGTCCCAGACTCCGAAAGGGAACGAGCCAGCTGGATACCGTGCTGGTACGGTGCAGTGACGTCGGCTAGGCCGTGTATTAGGAAGTACGAGTATGACGGAATTTGGCGCCCTTTTTGTGTTGCGTCCGCCTCGACGTACGCTTTATAGTTTTCGGCCGGCACACCGAGGATTCGCTCGGTAAATATGGAATCTGGAAAGTAGCGAGAAGAATGCATATTGATTATCCTTGGAACGGTGATAAGATGCCATGTACAGACAAAATTTTATAGATATAGAGAGCCCAACACAGTACTAGTTTATGACTAATTGTCGATTAATATGGATTTTGTAATATCTTCTCCGCTCATCGAATGGGAGACAAGTTCTGCTTATACGTCATTCTTGTAACATCATTAAATTCAGCGTAAGCTAAGATGGAACAGCAGGTAACCTAGTGTTTTTTTGATTTACACTTGACTCCCAATGGTAAAGGCATTCGTCCATACGTAGACAAGAGACAATTGATGTTTTACTAAAATATTCGCGAACGAATGTCTGAGACGAAGACATTCATGCAATATAAATGGATGAGAACACTCAACAGCTTTGGGCAAACGTCAATCGGACGATCATTATCAATAATTCTGTGGCAAATATGAAGAAGCAGACGGAGTTTCGTCAGGGGCTTGGAAAACAAATAAACTTGTGAATTTTATTATTTGATACAAAAGGCAATGAAAAGGTGTCAGATCGTCCCTAAATCTTCAGAGGAAAGATGGCTGTATTTTTGAAGAATTCTTCCATTGAGCTACCTGTAGCATTTCGATATTAAGTATACTTACTGTAGTACAGCCAGTCGGTAATGGGCGATACCGAGATGCCACACTTGAAGACGTGTTGCTGTGAACCGAGAATCATCGCTGTGACATATCCTCCGTAGCCCCATCCCCACACACCGACACGGGTTTCATCGAGAAATTTTAGTGTATCCAAGAGGTACCTGTAGGTGTAGGAATGAGCAAGATTATCAACTGACTACCTGACTGAACTGTTTGACTGTGTAGAAATCCATCTAGTCTTGTGTAATAGAATTCTAAAAAGGTTGCGTTTTATAATGATAAACTGAATTTTAAAAAACACAAGCTTAATGTTCAATATATTTACAGAAAATTGTCTACTCCTGGACAAACTTATACTCTGACTAGCTGCTAGTTTTATTCAATAGTTTATTTTAGGAATTTTTTACACTATAATCAGTCAATAGCTACAATCGATGCTACATTCAACCATTTATGTAGCAAACGATAGCAAAAGATTCAAGATGTCAACAAAAATACTATCCCTGATAACCGACATCCTCTTCTTGGTTTTTATTGCTACTTGATGAAGATGTTGAAAGTTGCAAACAATTGTGGGTTAATTTTAGAAAAAAGACATCTTGAAGCTGTTAAAAGTATGAGATACTGCTTCCTGTATATTCACAAACATCATCTGGACTAAGTAGTTGCCCTACGACTTAATGACGTGTGTCACATTTGTATGACATAGTCTTGGTCAAAGACAAAAATATTCGACCATTTAACATTTAATATTTAGCAGTACTAGGCATGGAATGAGTTTGATTCGTGATGAGAGGGTTGACTTTAAGTAGATGCACTTCATTGTGAATATCCCTTCGAACTGTTTAAAAACAGTGCGCACCTTAAAATAAGTACACTTAAACCACCACCACTCGTATGTTCAAACTTACCTCAGGACTGCGATTTGATCTTGCACCTCAACACCACCAAGATGCCGGTACAACGCCTGTTTGCCTTGCCCTCGAGCACCACGCACATCCAGCCGTATGTACACCACGTCGTTGTGGCTAGACATGTACGTACCCCAGTCGATTTTGAACTCTTCTGACACGGATGTCGATCCGGGCTTGCCATTGCTAGCGATTGAAAGAAAGAAACAAGCCGACACAGCAGCACGTGAGATACTATTTGGATTTGCGAGTGCAGTCATTTGATGCACACTGGTCTGCAAACTTACACCTCAACCAGCACTGGAAAGGCGGCATCCCGTAGCTCTTCTCGCCAGCTCGGTGGCAATAGCAGCTGTACTGCCGCTCTCGTACCATGTGGCAGCGGAATCTCGAACGACCGTTGCGACGGTAATGCCAGCTCCTGCAGCTTGCTCGCGTAGAACGGTCTCGTGTCGTACAGGACTCGTATGAGTTTGTGATTGTGTGCGGCGTGTACCACTGCATGATATTCAAGAAAATATAATGAAACCAGTTTAAGGGAGGAGACAGAATGGATGGGTATCAAATTTCGCTACTCACCAGCTAACGGAAGACCTGGGCCTTTACATTCGAGAATGTAGAAGGATATCCCATTACGGTGCGATACGTACGGTTGCGAGCTGACGAACGCATCAAAGTACGAGCAGTTGCTGTAATAGTAACGGCTACCCCACAGCACATCACTAAGATCACACGTGATGCAGGTTGGTTCCGGCCTGAGACACGTAAAATATAAGCAAACGATGAAGAATTCATTATTGTCAGTGAACGTTTTGCATAATAGAGACAATAATGATCGTTAATACCTTCGCACTTCATCACTGACAGGATCTTTCACCACGTACAGATGCTGCTGGCCGGGCTTTTTCCCGTGCGTACCCAAATAATAGACCAGGTGGTTCACCGTATCCCAGGCAAGAATGCGAATCACCTAGCAGTGTGACAAGGAAACATAATCGTTTAGTAAATTTCCACTCCGATTTTCCCAACTATCCTTTCTCTCACCTCATAGCGACCGTGGGAAATCACAGCCATTCGCTGCTGTGTGATTGTGATGTGCTTGATGTGGGTGAAATGCTCCGTTCCCGTCTCCTGAATGCCCGCCATAAACAGGAAGCTGTCTCCATCGGGTGAGAATATCGGATGAGGTAATATATCCAGCCATTCGT